>JAESUZ010004621.1:952500-1248858 GCA_017311185.1 Proteles cristata cristata
GATAATAGTTAATGCTTACCACTTCTAATTACTTTTTCTAGCTGAGGAAACTAATACATACAGAGGTTAAGTAATTTTCCTAATGTTACACAACTCATAACTGACTGGGATCCAGATTGAGGGACTCGGGTTCTGGTCACAACTTAAACCCCTGGCTCTCCATCCCTGGGTTAGAAGCCAAAAGACCCTGGGTATAACAAGGTCTTTGGGACTTTAGATGAACCAGGTAATTTATCAAGTTGCTCGGCTTTTCATCAGATAAATGAAAATGGACTGGAAATTAGTGTTGGTAACTTTGGGGTAATGTCATTACCATTTGAGAAAGCTGTGGCCCTTTTCCGTAAAGTAGAATATACTTCTACAACTTGAGTAGATTCATGGATTCCCTGAAACCCTTTTCTTAGACCTAGGTTAAAATTTCATAGACTAAGAAATCTTTAAATTTCATACAAGTCTTACATTTTGCTATATTAAGAAAAGCTAACTTTTAGTTTATTAGTGACTTTTTAAAACGGCAAGAGATTACCACTCCAGCAATCTATTGAATGATGGTTCAGTATGTACCTTATTGATGGGTTGATTTGGATTGTGTTCTGTGGGGTTTTTTGTTTGTTTTCTGTTTTGTTTTCTTCTCTTATGTGACCTTGACTTCTCTGAATGCCGCTGAAGTCTTTCACTTGAAGACGTTTTTTATTAAGAAAAAATTTTCAGGTGCATTTGAATTGAACTAGTATGAAGAAGCTACGGTGTTTATGTGAAGCTAATAAAATAATTTGTTTTTCCTGTAAATGAGAACTGAAAAACAACCAATGTGGCAATACAAAAAATCAATTTGAAAAGGATAGGCTTTGAAATTAGGTTTTTCAAATAAAATGTAGCTTAACAAGAGATGCTCACTCTGTCTTCTTTCTTATGGGGATACTTTTCATTAGAATGTAAAATTGATGGCATGTTTTGAAGCCCTAAACTTAATAAGCATCAAACTTGATGTTTCAAGATGAAGAGATTGAGTTTCATTTTAAATGTATGGATTTTTTATTTAAAAAAAAACAAAATATCTTTGTAGAAAATAGATCTAGAGGCATTTTGTGTATTTTTTCTATGTCACCTAAGAAAATTGCAAAAGCATGCATTCAAAACTAAGGTTTAGCATACACAGGCAGGAAACTTCTCTATATAGATTTTTTTTTTTAATGCACTAGTACTGTTCTGCCCTTGAGCCAAGATGAATTAATAATTTGGGGGTTTTTTTCTCTGTAAATTTTCTCTGTAAAGATTGTTCATTATTGTTGAATTTCAATATGATTGCAAATTAAATGATGCAAAACTCAATAAAGTAAAATACACAAAAGACCAATTAACATGTTATCTCAGTAAGTATATAGAAGAATGAGAGAACATACTGTTCTAGACAGTAGCATATAATTAAGATGTAGTCATAAATCAAAGAAATATTATAACTTGTTTAGGTGCACAGGTGGCTTTTAGAAAGATTGATTAGCTCCCCTTGCCCCCTTGAGATGTGAGTTCATAGTTATTCCTGCAAAATTAAACAGAATAATTTCTCAAACTTCCCACAGTGTGTATGCTTCCATACCGACAGCATGCTGGAGACAAATGTGTGCAAAGTATTCATTTCCTTGTCCATTCCTGTTCCAGATGCTCTCTACGATGTCATCACTGTAGGAGCCCCAGCTGCCCATTTTCAGGGATTTAAGAATGGTGGTCTTCGGAAACTACTCCATAGATTCGAAATGGAAAGAAGAAAGTAAGTGATGACAGGATGCATTAATGATACTGTCTTCCTTTTTGAAAAGTTTGTTTATAAGATTAGGATAAAGATGCATGGTTCATCATAATGAGCAGTTCTTTCTTCAATTCTGCAACCCATTAAGTAACTTAAAGTTGTTAAAATGACAAAAAAAAAAAACTTGAGCAGAAATTAAATTAGAATAAATGAAATGCTTGAGTGTATTGCTTATAGAATAGTAGCACTATGCTGGCAGAAAAAATTTCTGGAAACCATGCTTCCAAATTAGATGCATTCTAGATATCTAATATGTGCATGTATATATAATATATATACATATATATATAATATATAGAATAGAATAGAATATATTAAATAAATTCTAGTATCTAGATATACTAGATATATTCTAGTATCAATTATGATACATTGAATAGAATGGTATTCAGGTGGAGATTAAGCTAAAAACAGTCCACTTTAACTGTGAACCCAAAGACACTTAATGGAGAGCATGAATCCTAATTTATGAGTCTAACCCTACTGTTGATTTACATTTTCGCCTAAGGCTGGGCACATAACTGCCTATCATTTAATTGTGCCATTTGAAAAGAGACATCAACACAGAACTCTATCTGTAAAGTGATGAGATTAAAAGAGGAATTTTATATTCCTTAGGGGAAAGGCATGACACAAAAAGTATTATCACTGTTATTTATAATTTTAATATACTTTCTCGATTTTTTTTCTTCATCTACTTTAAAATATTGCATCAGTAGTTTATCCCCCATGTACTCACCCTCAGGTACTGAGTTTATCTTATAATACCCTCTGGCTATGACTCACGAACACCATAAAGAGTATCGTTCGGGTATGAATGGTAACTTTCCTTTGCGTTTCAAGTCATTACTCTTCTTAGATTAAGATCCTGAAGTTGGAAAGTTACGGGAAAATAGTTACTCTTAGTCATAGTTGGAATAGTAATACTATTAGAAAATCTGTTTGAATGGCAAAACCATATTTTAGGTTCTATCGCATGTATCACATAACACATTTTTATTCAGTGTCTAGATGTTCAGGAAAAAAACATTCAGGTAAGTTAGGATTGAATAAGTTACATTCTATTATATTAATCTTTAAACTAATAATACATATTTATATATTTTTCTTGTTTTAAAGAAATTGACTTTGGTACAGTACTATTAACTTAGTGATAGTCCTTATTCCTATTACTCCAGGTTTCGTTTTTGTGTTTGGTTGGTTGGCTGTTGGTTGGATGGTTGAGAGAGTAGCGATAGAGTTCTTTGAAATTGTATCACAAGTGTAGATTAAAGTAACTATTATCAAAATAATCATAAAGGACTGTTCCATTACCACCAAGAAACTCCTCGGTGATTCCTTAATAGTCGCACCCTCCCCCAAAATCTTCTGCTTCAGAAAACTATTCTGTTGCTTTATTATTTCAGCAGGAAGTAGAAATGAGAATTGCACGCAGGGCGTCTGAGAGGAGGCTCACCTCCTATTTAATTCATGGAGGCTAGAAGTCAGTTATGACAGACTTCACAGGGCAAGGATGCTGTCTCTTTACTGAAATGGAAATGGAAGTAGAATATAGATTTCTGTCCATGGGCTCTACCAGGGAGGGGTGTTTCTCACTGACCTCCTGCTGCACCATTCCTTGAGTAGGGGAACAAACTGTCATTTTAATAATATCACCCCTAGATCAGACAAACATGATTAAGAGGTTTTTGTTTTGTTTGGCCACCCTTTACTAATCCTTTGGCTTTTCTTGGTCGCCATTTTTATTTGGCATTTTACTACATTGCTGGGATGTGTAGAAGACAAGAAAAAAAAAAACTATGGAACTCACTGACATATCATTCCTTAAATCTTGAGGCACCTAGTCAGTCTGCTTTCATTTCTCCACCTCTTAGATTTGTCTGATAAATGACTTATAGATTTTGTCCAGAGTGATTTTTGTAATTAGAGAAGTAAAATAGATTGTGTTTACTCCATCTTTCCTGGAACCAGAAGACTCTAATCTTGAGAATTTGCCTAATCTATTTGCTTTCCTCAGTCAAATTTTTGAGTTTATAACACAGCTGAAATACTGAAAACTGTCCACAGGGCTATAAAATCTAGTTGAGCATGTAAAGAATTGATATGTGATGATACATGGAGACTAACCATGCAATTTCATAAAATATTACTGCTTGTTACTATTAAAGACAAATGTTGGGTTGTGTGTTAGACTCTGAATAATATTTTTTGAGTGTTAAATATCTGCATGAATATCTGGTTCCTTCACTATTCTTCACATCTCACTGGGAGGTTTATATATATATATATATATAATCACCTGCATGCACCCCACACACACATATACGTTTCTAAGGATCAAATTTAAAATAAAAGAGAAGAGTATATTCAGTGCTTATAAATATTGATTTGCTTTAGGTTTTTCATGTGTTATATATCCCATTGTATTACTGATGATTTTATTGATAAAAAAGAACAAGATTTTTTAATTTAAAAAAAAACCAATTTGATATAGATCTCAAAAGTACTCCATAGGGAAGTGACATAGGACAAATATGGCTTGCTGAGGCAAATGAGCAGATGAGCTTGGTATCAGCCTGGCCATCAAGTAAAGGGGTGATCTAAACAAAGACTTTATGCCTAAAGTGATATCATACTATGCAAATTTTTTTTTTCTGCAGGCTTTCTCAACAACAAATACTGCATCTGTCAGTCAAAAACAATAATAGAGAAGTAAATATGAATACATGAAATGTGTAACTTGTACGTTTATTTACATTTGGAAGTGCAGAAAAACACATGGAGTGAAGGAATTTTCTTTACTTCCTTTCTTTTGATACCTCCTGAAAAGATAGCCAAATATTTTAGGTCAGGTTTTTAGGCAAGTTTAGGGGAGCTACCACAGCCATTTTCCTACTTTACCTTCATCTGTTTTCTCCTCAGCTATGCTGATAAAATACTGTCATCTGAGAACAGGTGTAATTTATGTGTCTGTTCCTCAATGATATATTTTTTAATGAGTACATTGACCACACAATGAAAAGCATTTTAATATAAGAAAGCCTTGCTTATAACATTCATATAATGCAATTCAGATCACACAGAAAAAGTGTATGTTAAAAGCTACAAGATGATTAATTAGGAAGAGTAAACTTTGAAAACACAAATATCTGAGTATATTACTCCTCTGCTCAGAATCCTTCAAGGAGTTCATGCCCATCCATTGGCCATTCAAAGCCCCATGATCTCACCCCACCAAGTTTCTGCTTTTCTTAAATGCTATACAAACTGTTTCCTTAATGGACTTCATACTTTCCTACCTCTTATTTCCTTACTCTGTTCCCTTTTACAAGAAATTCTTCTGTTTTTATCTCTGTACTATTTTCTGTTTCTTTCTGTCAAAACCATATACATGAACCTATTCAAACTTGCACACATCATCCATCCTAAGGTTTTACCTTTTCCATTATGTCTTTCTAATTTTCAGGTTGATTTGACTCTCTATCCTAATATTTTATTTTTACTCTGCTTATAGCTTTATTAGGTCATAGTAATGATGTATTAGGTTTGTTCTTGTCTGGTATTTCTGTAACAGTTTATGATTTCCTTAATGAAGAGAGGGTGTCTTCCTAAAATTTGGACCTTCTTAAGTACCCCACAGAGTACTTGGCATTCAGGTTCAAATTCAGCAGGCATTGGAATTCACACATTAATCAGATACAGCCTCTGGTTTAAGCTGCTGCAACTTCAGTGGGAGATCAAGTCTCACAAATAATCATAATACAGTAAGATCAATATTACATACAGGGGTTATCAACCTTGGCTGCATATTACAATTACCTTTGGAGCTTTAAAAAATTATCTAGGGGTGTCTGGTGGCTCGGTTGATTAAGCATTTGACTTCAGCTCAGGTCATGATCTTGCAGTTCTTGAGTTCAAGCCCCACATCAGGCTCTGTTCTGACAGTTCAGAGCCTGGAGCCTGCTTCAGATTCTGTGTCTCCCTCTCTCTCTGCCCTTTCCCTGCTTTCTCTCTCTCTCTCTTTCACTCTCTCCTCTCTCTCTCTCTCTCTCTGTCTGTCTCTTTCTCTCTCTCTGTCTCAAAAATAAACATTTTTTGTTTACATTAAAAGGTTTTATCTATGGCAAGATAGCACCCCAGACCACTTAAGTATAAGTCCTGGGATTGGAGCCCAGGTATTGGTGTGTTTTAAAAGCTTCCCAGGTAAGATGAACATGTAGCTAGAGTTGAGCACCACTGAGACAGATGTAAGTGAAAAGTGCTAGAAGACTGAGGAAGGGTGTGGAGAATAGAAACAGGAATGGTGACACAAATGAGTTGAACTTGAAACATACATAGAGCCTCAATTGATATGTACCAGGAGAAAAGAAAATCTATGCAAAGTTGTACTTGTCAAAATAAAAAAGAAAAATATTACAGTTTGCTTACTAGAACTTTGTGTTTAAAGAATCTTGACTCATTAAACAGTTGCAAAACAGAAGCAAAGATGGGAGTGAAGATATACAAATTTTGATCTGAGAAACCTTGGGCCTGAGTAACATGCAAACAATTAAAATTGAGCGTATTATAAGGGTTTTCGTGTTGTGAACATGAGATTTATCTGAGCCAAAACCCTAATTGCACATATATTTTTTAAAGACAAAACTTAGGATGTGTGGGACATGTCTTTGATAGTTACATCAAACATCTACACGTCCCTGGAATCAGTGAGTTACCTGGAAGCTACTGAAAGCTTGTAGATTTCTCCCTCAAAATATGATCGTTTTTTTCCTTTTGTTATTATTTAAAAGAAAGGGGGGAGTTGCCACAACAAGACGTATTTTGCCACTTTGATCATTTCTGATTTCAGCAGGAATTTCATTCTCAGCTGGAATTTTGGAGTAGGATCATGACCTGAAAGCATTAACCTTTCTTTAAAATGAAAAAGTACCTCATGAAAACCAAGAGCCTTTATAAAGAAGAAAAAGTACCAGTAAGGGGCAGTGTCACCTTTTGTTTGAGAATATTAATTCCCTGTGATCTGTCCATTCACTTGGAGCCAACTCAGAACTAACTCCCTGCAAAGACAAGGTCCCATGCCTGCCTCTAAGAGGAGGTGCCTTCTCTTGCCACTCCTCTCCCCAGGTGCCCATAATCAGAATTTACTACCCCACAATTTGAAACAGATGAGAGAAAAAAATCACTTGGAAAAGTCATAAAGACAATGAACTAAAATTTTAGTGGCAGGAATATTGTAGGCTCTCCTTGAGCCTATAACAAACTGAGTCTATATTAGGATTTGGGGAAATTTTCTGAAGGAAAGCAGAACATTAAAGCGAGGAGTAAAACAAATCAGTCTTACCTTTAAGAGATCAAGGATTATATAATCATATGACACAAACTCTGAGGAAAACTTTCCTGTTATAAGAACAACTACAAGTAGATATTTCCGCATTCTCTATTATAAATAGGAGACTTCTTGGGTAAAAGGAAAAATACTGCATTAGAGAAGGAGGCTCCGTGTAGTCTCCAGTATAGGAGGCATTTAATTAACCAGAAATGGGAGAACTGGATGTAAAACCTCATACCACTACCTTTGATTCATATTCTTCTTACACTACTTAATTTGCAGAGATAAAACATAAGTTAACATTTTTAGTTAGTAGTGTAGAGCTGAGATGTCTAAGCAAATCTGTCCAAGTTTTCCAACCTGTCCTTTTTTTGTTGTCTTTCCAGTAACATATGAGCAGACTAGGCAGCAGTTATGAAAATATTTGTTTTAAACCCTTCACTTTCATGCTTAAGGCTGAGATTCTTTTTTTTTTTTTTTATGAAAGAATGAGTGATTCAAATATATTCAGTGAAAGCAGTAAGACTGCATCTGTGATTTGATTTAGGGAGCCAATTATTATTGGTTGTTTTTTTTCCTACTGAAGCCTTTCTCTGTCTCTAGCTTGATCTCCAGATTTCTTCCATAAATTTGTCTTGTCACTCCCTGGCAGAGCAGTTTAGTCTGAGATCACAGCTCTGTGATCTGTTTAGTATTTTGTAAGCACCAAGAGATCATGTCATATGTCTTTTCAGTAGAAGTATTGTTGATCTCTCAATATGTATATATATTTTTAAAATAAATTTTTTGAGAGAGAGAGAGAGTGAAAGAGAGAGAGAGTACTAGTGGGGGGTGGGCAGAGAGAAAGGGAAACAGGGAATCCATGTTTACTATGTATGGATTCCATAGAATCCATGCACTCTATGCTGACATCAGGGAGCCCGATGCAGGACTCGAACTCAGGAGATGTGGGATCATGACCTGAGCTGAAGCCATAAGCTTAACCAACTGAGATACTCAGGCACTCCTCAATGATATAGATTTTTAAAAATATTTTCTATTGACAATTTTATTTTTTAATTTTAATTCTAGTATACTTAACTTGCAGTGTAATATTAGTTTCAAGTGTACAATATCAAGTGTACAAGGATGAGTTCATTCCTTAATGCCCGTCACCTATTTCACTCACCCCGCAACCCACATATCCTCTGGTAACCATCAGTTTGGTCTCTATAGTTAAGAATTTGTTTCTTCGTTTGCCTCTCTCTCTCTCTCTCTCTTTTTTTCCCTTGGTTCTTCTGGTTTGTTTCTTAAATTTCACATACAAATGAAACCATAGGAATTTGCCCTTCTCTGACTGACTTATTTCACTTAGCATTATACTCTCTAGCTTCATCTATGTCATTGGAAGAAGCAAAATTTCATTCTTTTTTATGGCTGAATAATATTCCATTGTGTGAATAGATCATATCTTCTTTATCCATTCATCTCTAGATGGACATCTGGGCTCCTTCTATAATTTGGTTACTAAAAGTAATACTGCTATAAACATAGAGGTGCATGTATATATTTGAATTAGTATTTTTGTATTCTTTGGGTAAATACCCAGTAGTACAATTAATTACTGGTTCATAGAATAGTTCTATTTTTAACTTTCTGAGGAACTTCCATATTGTTTTTCACAATGACTTCACTGGTTTGCATTCCTACCAACAGTACAAGAAGATTCCTTTTTCTCCGCATCCTCACCCACTTACTCTTTCTTGTGTTGTTGATTTTAAACATTCTGACAGGTATGAATGTTATAAAAAATTTTATATATATATGAGTGTTATAAAAGTGATAGCTCATTGTAGTTTTGATTTTCATTTCCCTGATAATGGTTGATATTGAGCATCTTTTCATGTGTCTGTTGGCCATCTGTATGTCTTCTTTGGAGAAATGTCTGTTGTATCCTCTGCCTATTTTTTAACTGGATTATTTGCTTTTTGGGTGTATGTTTATCGGCAGGTATAGAAAAGTCAAAAGAAAGATTAAAATTACCTATAATCTCCCTCCTCAACAAGATAGTTACTGGTCTCTTCTAGTTTGTTTTCCCACATGTAATTTACAGTTTTTTTTTTCTATTATGAACTTAAAAATTGAAAATGGCTTAAGATGGCCAATTCTTCAATGGACATTAATTGAATGTTCTACAGTGAAAAAAATATCTGTGTTTATGGTTCTTTGGAAATCATGCTCAGTCTAACAAAGTTAATCTATTTTAACATATCAGTCTTATGGGGCACCTTGGTGGTTTAGTCATTGAGCATCTGACTTGATTTTGGCCCAGGTCATGATATCATTGTGGGTTCGGATTCCCTGTTGGGCTTTTCTCTCTCCTTCTCTCTCTGCCCCTCCCCCAGTCTCTAAATAAATAAATAAACAAATTTAAAAATAAAATATCAGTTTCATAGGTTATAGCTAAATTTCATGTCTTGTTCACTTCCAAATGGATTTTCCTTCCTTTTGGAAAAAAATACCGTATATCTCACACACACACACACACACACACACACTTCATATCATGCAGGCCCTGTAGAAATAAAGAGTAGGTGTTAATGAAATCCCTATCCATTCTTTTTTTTTTTTTCTTTTGAACCAGCAACTGGCAATGTGTTATTTTCAAGGAGATAACAATTTCATTCTTTGTGCAGATTATAATTTGATTCCTTGAGGGTATGTTTTCTTCCACCTATGATTTAGTCTTCTCCAGCCACTTTTAGCTCTCTGCTCAGTTCATATTTGAGCAAATAGCAAGCTAGGTCTGCCAGCACTATGTACCAGGTTTTCCTTCTCCATGTGCACTTCCCTGCATGTAGCCAGCTCCTTGTACAACAACCTCAAGTCTTAAAAAGTAAGTGCTTTTTATCTCTTATACATTTATAGTTTGGAATAATAAGAGAATAAAGTGTGTTTAAATAAATAGTCATGTTGAGACTTGAGCATACTGTACAAACTAAATGATTAGGCTTGCAAGGCATTCAACTGCATGTGACACAAGGAAATAGAAAGGCTTTTCTAACTTGCATATGATACTAAATGAATTTGTAATGCAGCGTTTCTCCTTCTTTATTCTCTTTTTAACTATACAAAAATAAAATTTGCTTGTAGCACACAAATTCATAAAATAAAGAAGCGTATAAAGAGAAAACCCTACCTGTTCCCTTATCTCTTCCTAGAATAAACCAATTGGAACAGTAAGTATATTTCCCTGTGTAATTTCTTCTAAGCATCCAACCATTTGAATTTTCAATGGCAATGACTCAGTCCTCAGTCTCAGGTTCATGGAAATGTTATGTCGGGACTTTTCCATAACTAAGTTTTATTTTTCTGACCCCCATTCTGAAATGAAAGGCAGAAACTTTCATTTCAGACAATTCATAGACTCCAGTCCCTTAATGGATTAAATCATGGCTTGGGTACTTGATAGCTCTGTGACATTAGTCAAATTGCTTCACCTTTCTATAACTAAGTTTCCTCATTTGTGGTGTGGAGATATTACTTGGCTCATAGGGTTGTTCTCAAGATTATGTGACTTCATACACACCAAACATTTTATAACAGTACCTGGCATATAATGAGGGCCTAATAGATATTAACTATTATTTATGAAAAATATATAAGCAGGTATATTTTCACTCAGAAAAAATGTTTTCACAATGCTTCATTTCAGTTCATGTTCAGATCTCATTTTTTTCTAAAAGCTATGTAGGATTTTATTTATTGAATGTAGCATAATAATCTAGTCAATTCAATATTGATGGTCATTTAGATTATTCTAATTTTTTTTTCTATAACCACCTGTGTCTATAGGCTATACCCTTATTTTATATCCCTGAAAATCTGTATTTATTTTTGATAAACTCCTAGAAGTTCTTAGTTAAGGTGGTTAAGTTTTCAAGATGTTGCCATGTTGTCTTCCAAAAAAGTTGTGTCAGTGTGCATAAAATGCCTAACTGCCCACATATTCTCAAGTACTGGGCTTCTGACACCATCTCATTGTTAAGCCCAGGTCTGGCTCATGAGGTCCAGAGATACATTTAGAACCATCTAGAAGACAGCTCTGCATTAGTGGTATCATCCAAATTCTTCAATGTCAACATATTTACTCATCTCTCAACCCTTTTCCCTCAAACTTCTCTTTAGAATATCTTTTCTAGATAAAAGTCAGCACCATTCACCTAGATGTTCAACTTAGAAAGCAGAAATCCTTAACTATTTTTCTTCCTTTTCTTCCACTTCCAAAAAAGAATGAAGTAAAGTAAAATAAAATCAGTGTTATGAATTCTCCCTTCTGTTTTCCAAGAAATCATTTATTTCAGTAATAAATTATGGGCTATTGTAACTCTAACCCATGGAATTACCAAATTTTAAGTATTCTACCACCAAACCTCTTAATCATTCTCTCTCTTTCCAGAATGACTTTCACCCAATCTATTTTTCTCACATTGGTTGGAGTAATATTTCCAAAAGGCAAATAGAATCTTGTGAGTTCATGATTTTGAATACTTCATAGCTGCCTTTTACCTGTAGTATAAAGCTCAGGATGCCTAATATATTCATGTGTTATCTCACGCCATGTTCTTCTAAATTTTCATCTCTCATACCCTTTATATGAACTGGACTAAACTAGCTCACTTTCAGTGCCACCTGCAAGTTTTCTTTGACCCCTTGTCTAGACCGCTTCTACTTTAAACCTCCTGTGTACAATCATCCCTAATTGTCTGCCTTCTCCCCTGGACTGTGTGTGTCATGAAGACATGAACTGGGCATCTGGTTTACGATAGTTTCCTCAGGAACTAACTTTTGTTGTTGAAGGATTGAGTAAAAGAAGTGAAAGGATTGCCTGTCAGAGGAGTATCTCTCCTCTGCCTGAAGAGATCAGTGTGACTGCATCAGGTAACAGAAATACAGGGAATGTTTGTGGAGTCAGGAAACAGAAATGGAGTCGGAAACAAGTAGAAATACAAAACAGATATTTGTAGAAAATATCCCAACTTGACAATGAACTATAAAAGAAAATAAATAAATAAATAAATACATACATACATACATAATAAATGTGAAAAAAGAAAATATCTCATAAACTTTAAAAACAGCCATTTTTCAGGGATGCCTGGGTGGCTCAGTTAGTTAAGCATCCAACTCTTGATTTCAACTCAGGTCAGATCTCACAGTTCATGAAATCCTACCCAACTTTGGACTCCACACTGGGCATGGGATCTGCTTGGGATTCTCTCTCTCCCTCTACTGCTCATGCTCTCTATACCTCTCTCTTTAAAAAAAAAAAAAACCATTTTTCAGATTTTAGAATGTTTGCATTTGTTTGTGCCTCACTAGGAAGGCAAAGTATACTTTCATGTGTTCTGAAAGGAGATAGGTGATAAATTTTATAAAAATAACCCAACCTAAAATCTGATTCAACATTTGTAATGCAATAGTGACTTTAACATTTTAGTTGGTGACATTTTTCCAATCACTTACCCGAAAGCTTGTGAAGCCAAGTATGATCTGAAGTGTAGGCAAGAAGTACTGTATGCAGTGTGACAGTTCAGAATTCGTACAAATTGAATCTTTCCTTTAAAGAAATGACTTTAACTGTAAATGAAAATAAGTTTGTTAAATGACCTAGAATTTATAGTGATAATAAATTTGGTGAAGAGAAAAGTGTCTGAAATGATAAAATACATCATCAATTGTAATTTGAGGATTTCAGAAAACCACTGAACTTCTCACTCTCCTGTTTCCTTGTTTGAACTGTGGATGTGGCTGATTTCTTTTGAAATCATTAGATTGTTAGAAAGTGTGGTTAAAATCTTGAGATTTTAAAGGGAGGACTTATTAAAGTATATTTCTCAGGAAGATAATGTGACTTTATAATTAAATATTTTATTTCACCGTTATTAAAATACAACTTCTGGTCATATCTGGGAAGAAAAAGTTAATCAACAGAAAGATTAGTACTTAGAAGATAAAACGTGAAATCTAATAAGCAAATTAGAGAGAGAAGCCTTTCTTAAAAAACTAAATATGAAAAAATAATATGGTTTAAAGACTTATTTTCTGTAAGAGTTTGTATTTCTCCTTCATTGTAAACTGAAAAAAAATTAAATCATGGCACTGTTAGGTCACTTCAGCTGGTATGCATTTCATCCAAAGAATAACTTGTACTCAGGTTAAACACTGAATAATTTTCAGCATATTTTTAAAGCTCTCTATTAGGGGCACTTGGGTGGCTCAGTTGTTTGACTTACTAATTCTTGATTTTGGCTCAGGTCATGATCCCAGGGTAGTGGGATTGAGCCCTGTGTCAGGCTTTACCCTAAGCATGGTGCCTGCTTAAGATTCTCTCCCCCTCTCTCTTCCTCCGTGTGTGTGTGTGTGTGTGTGTGTGTGTGTGTGTGTGTGTCCCTCTCTCTCCTTCCCCCACTCTCCCTCTCTCTCCTGCTCATGTTTCTCTCAAAAATAATAAAGTAAAATAAAATAAAAGCTCTCTATTAGCTTAGATATTTAATATCCATTGTCTCAAAGGGAGAAAATAGCAGAAAATAGAATCATCTACAAGTAAATTCCTAGAAAATAAAAAGCACTGTATTTTCCAGAGCTTTAAAAGCTAACTATAGAATATCTCATTGTTTGCAGAATTACAGTAAAAGTACTAACTTGAGGGAGTTATGTATGGGATACATAAGGAAAAAGATATGTATGGGATCTATGTCATGGAAAAATCACACAACTGGCTTGTGTAACATGAGAAAAATACTGTTATTGCCAAATCTTTGTTAGATGAGACTTTGAACAATGCCAGTGTCCTCCCCGTCATGAGGTTTATGTGAATATGTAGTTATTGCAATGATCTTGTCAGATGAGAAAGATGGCTTGACCTAGAGTGACGTCAGCACAGATACCGAAGAGGAGGTTGGTTACAGAGGTTTTTAGGAGGGCTTAGCAATTGTTTGGATTTTGTACATTTGTGTGTAGTGGGAGGTAAAAATCCAGAGACATCAAGAAAGACTCCCAAGTTTCTGTACAGCACAAGTGGATATGGTGATGTCATTCATTGTCCTTGGCTCAAACATTCAGGAACATAGGGAATCAGGGAAAGGGAGGGGAAAAAGAGGAGAGGAGGGGAGAGGGCAAGAGAGAGGGGAAGGAGGTACATGGGAGGACGAGGGACAGAGAGAGAGAAGAGAGAAAAAGGATATAAGGGTGGGCAGAACAGGAGTCAAATCTGAAGGATAACAAATCCTGGCAACTCATACTATAGGCTAGAGGACTCAGGACTCACTGGCACGTTTTTGTCTAAGGGTTAACAGGATCAGGTTTGTGTTTTGAAGCAAGTGTGAAAAAAAATGAAGGTAAATAATTATGCCATTATAATTCTAATGGGGAGAAGAAATGGATGACTATGGAATTAGAGATTTTAAGGAAAATTTTAAAGAATTTAAATCCAACTGGATGAGTTCTTGAGGGAGACTGGGTGGGGTTGATGGACTCTTAGTACTCTGGTTTATATAATTGGGTAAATGCAAAAGTTGCTGTGAAAAAGAGGAGAGGAAACAAACCATCTGTTTCCATTGCTTAGCTAATAAAGCAGTTGTATATATTCAATATGAAAAGAAGTTTTGGGAAACAAGAAAATCATTTTTGTGAGTCTGTGGTTTTTTTTCCAATTAAAGAATCTTGTAAATGTTAGAATCAACAGGGAGTCTCAGAGATCACAAATTCCTCTACATACTTTATGATAAGAATATGGAAATTGAAAGATTAAATCACCCATACAGATAATGACAGAACCAGATCTAGAAAATTAGACTTCTGTCCCCAATCTAGGGTTCTTCTTCCATGCTCATTCACCATCATGCCATCAGTAGATACTTGACACAAAACAAAGGCTCTTAATAAAACAACAATGTTAGTTCTTACTATAATAATGTAAAATAAATGACCTTTCAAGAATTGATTTTGCTGCCCTTCAGATAGAAATTTAAGAAGAAAAAAACTTGGTCCTTTCAACTCCTTTTGAGCTTCAATGAGAACATATTTTAAAAGGAAATCACTTTACCTGTACAATTACAAAAAATACATGAATTGATATGGTGATTAACCCTCAGACTGATTACTGTTTCAATCTGCCTAAAATTACCCTGTATAGTAGTCAGTAAAAATATTCTAAGACTTTAGTTTTATTGGTTCTCTGTACAGAGCCTTCCCAAATATACCTCAGGAAAGCCACTTGTTTAGGAATATACCTACAATCAAAGAAATAAAAGAAAAAAAAAGTAAAATTTTCAAGGATGATCATAGATTCTATTCATAATCCTAAAATATAAGAACCATCTTAAATGAATGATTAAGTAAGCTCTTTGCATCACTAGAGTAGACCACTATGTAGTCATTTCAATTAGTGTGTGGATTATTAGGTATGTAGGTAGGGATGTCTATAAAAACATACCTGAAAGAAAACATGATATTTTAAATACACAGAAGACATCAATCTAAACATACAGATGAGGGACGCCTGGGTGGCTCAGTCAATTAAGCATCCAACTTTATCTCAGGTCATGATCTCACAGTTCATGGGTTTGAGCCCTACATCGAGCTCTGTGCTGACAGGTAGTTCTGAGCCTGGAAACTGCTTCAGATTTTCCCTCTCTCTGACCCTCCTCTGCTAATGCTGTCTGTCTGTCTGTCTCTCTCTCTCTCTCTCTCTCAGAAATAAATAAAATATTTAAAAAAATTTAACATACATATGAATGTTTCAGAAAGGATAGTTAAGTTAACTTAGAATGGTGCTGATAGATACAGACAGAGCTTTAATTCTTTTAGGATAGTTTTATTTTCTATCTCTCCTCCCTTTACTTGGTTGTATAACGGGTGAAATGTCTCTGTAACACTCTTTTCCACTTCTCATTTCAGGAAATGTGGAAAACTAACTGACATGAAAAAAATCTCCAACTACAAAATACATAGAAAGTTAGATGCCATGTCATATCCTTTGTCCCAATGCCAATATGGCATTGCTTGTAAATGAATGTCTGACCTCTCAAGAATGTTTAAGAGCAATAATAACTAGAGATTAGTGAACAAACTCTGAAACTATAACTAGTCAAAGGATATTTAAGCTTACAAGGTCTTGTGGAAAGAAACTGAGATAAAAGAAAACTTATTTATTCCCTGCTTCTTCTCTTCTACTATCCCTGGCTTGTAGCATTTAGAGGACACGTATCATCATACTCATCCACCAATTAACTTGCTGGCTGCCTCT
This sequence comes from Proteles cristata cristata, assembly GCA_017311185.1. Classification (NCBI taxonomy): domain Eukaryota; kingdom Metazoa; phylum Chordata; class Mammalia; order Carnivora; family Hyaenidae; genus Proteles; species Proteles cristata. The sequence continues at coordinate 968,926 of JAESUZ010004621.1, forward strand.
AGCCTTTCACCTCCCTCAATGGATACACCCAGTAGCAGTCATTAAGTGTTGAAAGCAATTTATTGTGAGATAACTTTCAAATTCTTTTTTTAGTGTAATCTGTGTTATAAAATAGAATCGTACATCTTCTCTAATGAGCTTTGTTTTAATTGAAGATGAGAATGTCTTTAATTATATTTTATTTTAGCATTTATAGGCTGTACCTACCATTGTCTTACTAAATAAAAGATATTTCCTGTGTTAGTTATTGTATTATAAGTTTTCTAAATTTAAAGTAGCCCACATCATGTTCATGAGATCGTAAAACATAATTAAGAGTTCAAACTGTGTGATAATAAAGACTGGGGATTAAACCTTGGTTTTACCATCCATACTAGTTGTGTGATCCAGGATAAGTTACTTCACCTACTCGTTTCAATTTTCATATCTGTATGATGAGATAATATTTGTTCCTCAGAGAGTTGTCAGGATTAAATAAAATAATCTCTATGCATTTAGCATAATGTTAGTCCTGTAGTATAGTTTCAATGATTATTAACTATTAAAATGAAAGAGATTTGTATTATTAGTGTAAATTTCACAGTATAAAGTTTTTTGCTTTATTAGAAATTCTCCACTAAAATATTTTCAGGTTTAACAAGGAAAAAAATGAAATGGCTTTTAAATATACTTTCTGCTTTCTTATATTTTTATCCCAGAATCATAATCACTAACAGTATAATAATATCATAATAATATCATATTATAGAAATATTTGCTTACTTTTGCCCAGCTTTATTAAAGTATAGTTGACAAATAAAAACTATATATATATATGTATTTATATATGTACAGTACTTGATGTTTATATATATATGTATATATATAGTGAAATTATTGCCACAATCAAGTTAATTAATCTACCCATCATCTCACATAGTTGTATTCTTTTCTTCTTCATCTTTTTCTGCATCTTTGCCTTCCTTTGTGTGTGTGTGTGCGTGTGTGTGTGTGTGTGTGTGTGTGTGTGTGTGTGGTAAGAACACTTAAGATCTATCCTCTTAGCAAACTTCAAGTATACAATACAGTATTGTTAACTATAGCCATGGTGCTGTACATTAGAGAGAAGTTCTGGAGAGAACTTAGACATCTTGTATAAGCAAAACTTTGTACCCTTTGACTAACAACTCCCCATTTGTCCCTCCCCTCCAGTTCTGGCAACTACCATTCAAATCTCTGGTAGTGTAATTTGCATACCCTAGAACTGACTTATTTTAAGTGTACAATTCAATGATCTTTAGTAAATTTATAGAGTTATGCAACCATCACATTCTAATGTTTAGGACATTTTCATCACCCCAAAAAGGCCTCCCATTCTCATTTGTCAAGGGAACATTTACCTGTGCGGTGTGTTTGAGAATGGTTTCTATCCGTATACCTTTTCTTGCTCTGTATTAGGCATGTGAATGGATATGGTCCAGGATGGGGTTGAGAGATTTTTTGAGATGAAGGGAATCGGAAGACCTCATTTGGGTATTACTCCATTACACCTTCACAGAGGAGTGAGCATAAAAATTCCAGAAGCCATACTAGGCAGAAATAAAAGTGACCAGAGCCTTGGAAATTAACAAAGGAATCAGGACAAGTGAATTCAGGAATAAATGGAAATAAGTCATGGAAGGAAGTGAAATCACATTGTACTTTGCTTATTTAAAGGTCATATAAGTGGGGCGCCTGGGTGGCTTAGTCGGTTAAGCGTCCGACTTTCGCTTAGGTCATGATCTCGTGGTTTGTGGGTTCGAGCCCCTCGTCGGGCTCTGTGCTGACTGCCAGCTCAGAGCTGGGAGCCTGCTTCAGTCTGTGACTCCCTCTCTCTCTGACCCTCCCCTGCTCACGCTGTCTCTCTCTCTCTTTCTCTGCTAGAAATAAATAAAACATTAAAAAAAAAAGGTCATATAAGAGTCCCTGGAAATTTTTATTAGGGTAAGAATAGGGCTAAGCAAAGGTTGTATATAGAAAAGAGGTCTTAGGGGCACCTGGCTGGGTCAGTTGGTTAAGCATCCGATTTCTGCTCAAGTCATGATCTCATGGTTCCTGGGTTCAAGCCCCAGGTTGGGCTTGCTGCTGTCAGCACAGGGCCGGCTTTAGATCCTCTGTCTCCCTCTCTCTCTGCCTCTCTCCTCTTCCCATCTGCCTGCCCTCCTCAGCGCATGCATACAATTTCTCAAGTAAAAATTAAGATTTAAAAAAGAGGTCTTAATGGTTAAGAAATTGCAGATAAGAACTTGTAAACTGAAAAGTGGGATAGTAAAAGCCACTGTGACCAGAGACAATAGGCAAGTTTCCTTTGAGGGTAAGATGAGCTGAAATGAATTGTAGGAATTTCCCCCCTCTTAGTTAGCAGAATCAAGTGTACTGTTCAAAACATAGGTTTGAAAATTTCTATGAAAGTGATATTTTTTAAAAAGAATAGTTTCAAAGATAAACATTAATTTAAACTTAGATCATGTAGCTAATTTAATTATGTAAGTCAAATCCATAGGAGCTAAACAAAAACAAATCCCATTTTTTTTCCTAGATCTTTTCTCTAAGTTATAATTCTAGCAAAAAATGGAAAGAACGCATGGGGGAAAGCAGAGAAGTATGTTTTTACCTTCTACAGTTTCATGAAACACATTGTTAAACCCTGTGAAGCCAAAAGGGTTATATTCAAGTGTACTAAGGTGTAAATTTTCATTTATTATCCACATAGTTTTCTTCTCAGTTAGAACTGAGAGAATGTCTATCTCTCCCTCTGGATTCAAAGATCGTTTTCTTACAAGTAGTGCTTGAATTGGGAAAAAAAATAAGTAGAAATAGCCTTCAGAATTTTCTCTGGAGATTTAGTTCTGCCCTAGGAGCCAAGGCACATTACTGTATAGCATTTTTTTTCTATGTTCCTCAATCCTAACCGTTTTCTGCCTCTGCCTCTCCCCCCTGATCTTTTCCTTTCCTTTCCCCTCCTTGACTGTTCATCATCTCTAATCTATATTCTTTCATGACTCTATTTACCCAAATAGTGGCTTTGTTGGGCAAATGGTTAAGGAGTGGAGGTTGCGGGGGCATGGGGAAGGAAAGGCAAAGGCAAGTTGCAGAGCAAGTCCCAGGATCGGGGTGTGGGCAGGAAGCTAAAGAAGAACTGCTTTATTTCTCTCTCCTCACCTGTCCCCTGCCTCCTTCAACCCTAAGCATAAGCCCAGGATTTCAGTGTCTTAGAGTAAGGACAGAGATGGGAAAACCAGTTTGTAGGTAGATGATAGCAACTTGCACCAGGGACACTGCAGTGAGTGTGGAAATAAGTGATTGAGTTCTGCTTATGTTTTGAAGGAAAAGACAGAAATTTTCTGGACAAAAAAAAAATAAAAGGATAAAAGTGGACAAAGGTAAAAGAGGAAGAGAAGAAACATACTTCACATCAAACGGACTTGCCGTGAACTAAGATGGGGAAGCATGTAGGAAGAGCTGGTTGTTGAGAATGAGGAGAGGATAGGGAACTCAGTTTGGGAATTGATAAATTGGAGCTGTCAAGAGGAGAGCTTTTGTTGTTAATTAGAGATCAGGGAAAAGGTCTAAGCTAGAGATGTGAAGTTGGGAATCCTCACAATTGAAGTATTTAAACCACAAGATTAAATGAAATTACTTAGGAAGGGCCTGGAGACTAAAAAAAGGAAGTACCCTAAGGAGTGAGCTTTGGAAAATGCCAACACTAGAAGGTGGGGGGATAAAGAAGACCAGCAAAAAGTGACAAAGGTGAAACAAACTTAGGAGGATATAATCATTGCTTTATTCATATTTTGGTTAGCAATTAGAGTTTATGAATATGAATATTATTTCACTGTGTGATTTATTTTTCTTTACACCTCCAAAGTACGGTTCTTCTGGTAACAACACGTACATGCCTCTGATTTATGGGGGGTAGGATGTTCTAATTAAACTGATAATAATTAAATAGATACATATTAAACTGTATCTATATACAGATATGCACTTTAGTCCACTATTTCAATAAAAATATTACAAAATTAATTTCAAATTTCATTATCCATCATTTGCTATATCACTTATATCCTATAAAAATTTTTTTGTCCAAGCAAATACTTTGTCTTTTTTCTGGTTTTGTTTGATTGATAGTTGATTCAAGTGTTTGGATTCAGTTTAAATTTCAGACCACTATAAAATAAACTTTAGCTATATTCTTTTTATCTCGATAATTAAATTATACTCATAACTTCCCATTTAAAAAGCTATAACTGTTAAAATATATGACATGTTTAAAGAGTAAGGCACTGAAGAGGTAGAGGAAATTTATGTATACCTAAAATTATTTTGTGGGTGGTGACATTTTTTTCCATACCATACTATTTCATCCTGGACATCAACATTGGCTTTCATTGTGGACAATGAATCTTTCTACCTCAGTAGCTAAGATGCTCATCATTAGGTGACCTAATTGAGAGCACCAACAGCTGCTATGTAAATTTTCTCCAGTGGAGACTGACTTAGTAGCAGGGGGCAGGAGTTAGGGTAATGTCCCACCACCTGGGAGATTGGAGGAGAGGGATGAGGAAAGAGAGTATGCTGAGAAGGAAAAGATGAAGGGATGGTGGGTAAAAGTGAGGGGAGGCAGCACTGGTAATGAGAAGGGACCAAAACTACCTGTGCTAGATATAAAGATGGAGTACAAAGATAGCCTTGGAAAGGGTATTGTGGAAATTATAGTATATTAAGAATAAGGAACTTGGGACTTAGAATAAGAAAAAGAACCTTTATTAAGGTCACTGTGTAGCAAGGTCAAGGGTTTAGAGGGGATTCACAGCCAAAACAATGCCAGCAGTGTCTCTAAAAGTGCTCAGCTCAGGTGCCTGGGTGGCTCAGTGGGTCAAGCATACGACTTTCTGCTCAGGGTATGATCTCATAGTTCATGAGTTCAAGCCCTGAGTTGAGCTCTGTGCTGATAGTACTAAGCCTGCATGGGATTCTCCCACTCTGCCTCTGTCTCTGGCCCTCCCCTGTTCTCAGTCTCTCTCTGTCTCAGTCTCTGTCTCTGTCTCTCAAATAAATAAATAAATAAATAAATAAATAAATAAATAAATTTTTTAAAAAAATAAAAGTTCTCAGCTTTGTCTCTGCATCAGGATTTTCCCTAAGATGGTTGTTACAAATGCCACAACCCACTGAGGCAGAATCTCTCAGTGTTGCCAGGGAATCTGCATTTTTTAAGCAAAATCCCAGGCTCTCTCCTCATTCCCCAAGTGAATTACATGCCTACTAAAATTTGGGGACCACTGAACTAGTAATAGTGGAAAGATCGTGTGAGAAATAAATCTGGAAAATATATGTAGAAGACTCTGCTGGAGAGGAGAGTCTAAAGGAATTTGCAGAGCAAGAAATATGTAGAAAACAATAATGAAATTAGATAACATTCAGCAATAAAGTAATTGAGCTCTCAGGGAGGTATGATATGAGTAAAGAAGGAAGGCTGGAGACAGGAGTCAGAAAAACTGCATGGGAGGGAATTATGAGAGGCAGGAATGACCCCCTCAGGGAGGACACTTATGTGAAGAGGAAGATGGAAGTCTACTCATGGCCTCCAAAACTCTGCTTTCCAAGATGTAAGCCCTGTGAGGCCAGTCAGTACCCAGAAGGTGACACCAGAAAGGAAATTGTGACAGAAGAGCAGACTTGTGAAATGGGACCACCAAGCAGCTACTGCACATGACTTTCTGTGTTGGGCCTTTGTTAAGTCTCTCTCTGCTGTTTTATCAAACATCATCACCACCTCAGTGACACATCAATATCTTTGGATAATCGTTTTCTTTGCAAAAATAACAAAGGGTTGTTTGATTTCCTACGGACTGTGGTGGATTGAACTTTGTATCCAGTCTGAGTACAGATGAGTAAGGGGGATATCCCAGTTCATGATTTTTGTTAGAGGCCTTAGCACACTCCCACGTGAGCTCAAATGAGCCAGAAAGAGTTCTAGATAATTGGCAAGGACAATTGTTTTCTTTTTCCTCCTCACCATTGTTCTTTATCATTTGCTTTAATTTGCATTGAAATATGTATAATAAGTAGTTAAGTCATGTTTTATTTTTAAGCTCCCAATTCTGAAATTTAAAAGCCTGTTAGTATGAAATTAACAGTCAATTCTCCTGTGTCACATACTAGCAGTGTGTTTTGTAGCCTTCACAAACCTGTACCCCTCATCAAATCCTTGTCCTAGCTTCTCAATAGTCCAAGCAACCAAGGATTTTTTTTAATCATTGTGACAAATCAGTCAATTAATCAATGATAGGAATAATCATTGTATGTTTACAAAAGGAGTGTCATCTTCCTGAAGAAACTGATACTTTCCCCTAAAAATCATTAGCGTGAATAGAAAGGGAGAGTGCTCCCTAGATGTTAGTTTTTCTTATTGGATTCTAATATTTCTAAGTAAGAAATGGAATTAATGAGAATTTTAACGATTTAACTTGATAATGTAGACAAAATAATAAATATTCTACACAGAATGCAAGATAGATGAAAAATGCTTTGACAGTTGACTGCAGAGGGATGCAAACAAATGCTGCACTCACCATGTGAACTTCTCTCTTCTTTTTCTTTGGCTGGTATTTGCCAGGTTTATCCCTTTCTCTGCTGGAATGCCTCCTTCCATTCCAATCCAAATTGGAATTGGATTCAAATCCAAAGATTCCTTCATTTTGTGGAATCCTTACTCCCATAGCATGCGTGACCAGTTCTTAGATGATGATTATAAAAGTCACTTACTCTTCAATTAGTAATCAATTTTAGATTTTTTATAAGTTAAATGAGAAACTACTAGGAACAAAATGAGTAGAGATAATATTGCATAATGAAATTTTTATGCCATAAATATTTTTCTATACAGTAAAATTTTCCATATGCTCACTTGGCACTAATTTGTTTTCTCCACATTTCTCAGCTATTAAAATTTGCTAACCCTGCCCTATGTATCATGGGGGAAATATAGGTAATAGTTATTGAATGCTTGCTCTGTATTAGGTACTATCTTAGGCATTTCACATGAATTAGGGTCAATCTTTCTTACCTCTTAGAATTCTTGTATATTTATTCCTAATTTCTTGAAGAGGAAACTGAAGCCTGACTGAGATCACTTAGCTAGAAGGTGGCTGAGCCTTCAGATTGGCCTGAATATAAAGGCTTATACTCTTCACTTGGATACTAATGTGACTTCAAATTTATTAGCGATTAACAATTACTTGTTTTGAATAGTAATACCTGACATATGTAATTATAAAGAATCTTCCTGGTGGTTGAGCAAAACTGAATTTATTTCACTTAAAAAATTTTAGGGTCACCTGGGTGGCTCAGTCGGTTAAATATCCAACTTCAGCTCAGGTCATGTTCTTAAGATTCATGAATTCAAGCTCTCCATCAGGCTCTGTGCTGACAGCTCATGAGCCTTGAGTCTGCTTTGGAATCTATGACTCCCTCTCTCTCTCTGCCCCTATCCCATTCATGTTTTATCTCATTCTCTCTCAGAAATAAATAAACATTTAAAATTGAAAAAACTACCAAAAACAATCATGGTTTTGAAAAATGTCTTGGTTATTTTACTTAAAAAAAAAAAAAACTCTTCGGATATCATAAAATTCTCTTAGAATAGTTCTTATCTGTTCAGAGGGAAGTTATGCTATTTGGAGTTCTATTTCTCATTTGCCATCTGGTACTAAGGGCTGCTAATTCTTTCTGCTTTTTGTGTAACTTGCCTTTATCTTTGTTGTTCCAGTACTGGATACCAGTTTATTTACTATTCACCTGAAAACACAGCCAAAGCAAAAGAAGTTCTCAGCAACATCAATCAGCTACAACCTCTGATAGCAACCCATGCAGACCTCCTGCTTAACTCTGCAAGCCAGCATTCTCCAGACAGCCTGAAGAATTCTTTAAAGATGCTTTCAGAAAAAGTAAGATCCAAATCACTACTACAGTGGGGAAAATGAAATACCCAAATCCCCACTGGTGTTGCTTTCTGCATACATTGTCTTTCATAGCATCTAGAAATGTAAAATAGACTAGGTTAAAAAGTAAGCTTCAAAGTATTGCCACAGGATCAAAATGAACTGGCCTCATTCTCTTTTCAAATCTTACTAAGCATTAATTAATTTTTAAGTAGGAAATGAAACTTACTATTGGCCAAGATATGTTTTCTCTTTTTCTTCACATCTTCCATTTTCTTTGGTTCATGGTCTTATTAAATGAGTTAAATTAAATTTTGAAAATTATTTTCCTCTGGTGATCAACTAATTTTTATGCATATGAAGCTATACTTTTGAATAGGAATGTCCCCTCATTTGAAAGCAACTTGGATGTGGATTCTTATCAGTGGCATGGGGTAATTCCTCTGCCTTGGTTTGCTTTCTGTAACCTTATCTACTAGGAGAATATTTTAAAATTTCCGAAACTCTTAGCTATTGTTTGAAATGTAGTGGGACCGAAGCCTTAATTTTCTTTCCAGGGTGACTTGCACCAGTAGATGCAAAGAGAAAAGATGGTCTGGCAGGAGGTAAATAATCAACATCAACTTCCATAACTAATTAGGGCTGAGAATTACAGAGAGAAAACCAAGACAGAAAAGAGAAACTGCAGCTTGATTTTAAATGTAAAACCAGGTGTCCTGGAGTCCAATTCCAATACCTTATCCTTAACCTTCACATTCTGAAGACATCTTGCAGTTTATGAGATTCTTCCAATAAATATGCCCTTGAAAACTGAGCAAAAACAAAATTCTGATGGTATCTTTTTAGAATAAAACAAGTGTAGTTTTTCATGTCCCTAAAGAACAGATTCGTAGAAACTTATTATATATTATATATGTATATATTTTTGATTCAGATATGTCAATTTATAGTATTAATACCTGTTGCTTATTAATCATTTTAATGTATACATTATCATCTGCTTTTCTTATAGAATGAAAATAATATCTATTTTCCTTAAAAATTAGCTAGTATCTATTCAAAGAGGTCACCTGAATTGTCTCATAAGTTGTAAAGGGAAAAATGAAAATCCAAGACTTTCAGTTCAAAATGTAGCATTCTTTCTATGACATAACAGGTATTTCCATCATGAAAGGAAAAAAAATTGACCCAAATTTTAAAGATACCCTATTTTGCCAAACCCTATTCTTTATATGATTCATATTATTTCATTTAATCTTCAAACTTAATTTTCACATTGTGAGTACATATTATCTCCATCTCACAAAGGAAAATGATTAAAACTCGGAGAAGTTAAAACGAAGATGTGTGAAATCACACAGCTAGATGCAAACAGAACCAAGATTCAAAACCAGGTCTGGTTGACTCTGAAATGGAAAATCCTTCTGGTATCCTGTGTTATATGTGTGTTTTGACACTTCCTTTTTAAAAACTTTTAAATATGTTTTTGTTAGACATACTTCTCAGTAATACTTACGTATCCTAATAGTCGATAAATATGGCTAATAGTCAATAAATATGTTAGGAATAGAAAAAAGAGGGAAAAGTGGACAACGTTACATATAGTAAAATAATATAATTTCATTTGGGTTGACCTCTTTTTTTGGTTTGTAGGTGATAGGAGGTTTTTCTGGGTTCACGTAAGCAGAAAATTTTAGCAAATAGCACATCACTGCAGTGATTACAGAGCAGTATTTATATTCTTCCCAGGCATTGGGCCAGGGATTTGTCATTTCATATATCATTTACACCTCGCTGCCATGATTGGGGAGGGGATGGAACAGGGTGTGTTTTCTCCTTTAACTCAGCATTGCCCTCACTTTTCCCACTATGTTTTTCTACCGAGTAGACAAGCTTCAACTTCTAATAAACCTGTCAGCCTCTGAAATCAGAGGGATCTTTTTTAAGTTAAGTTTGCAAGCCACGCATTATTTTAAGAATTCATGCTTGGAATGTCAAAGAATTATCCAAGTTAACAGAGTTTTGCGTAATCTATGAAGACGACTAATAGCTTACAGTTTAAAATAAAGCATGATCCATGAACTTAGCATAAAAGATAAATAGTCTTAATATTTAATACTAGAAGATTTAGCTTAAAATATTTTGGTGTTTTATTGTTGTTGTTTTAAGATTTTTATCTCTAAGTAACTCAACACCCAATATGGGGCTCAAATTTATAACCCCAAGATCAAGAGTTGCATGCTCTGCACCCTGAGCCAGCCAAGCACCCCAAAACATTTTGTTTTTAAGATCAGGGTCTTACACACTGTAGGTCAGAGCATAAAAGTCCTTTCTGCTGATAGTCCCCTCGTTTCTTTTATTGAATCTGAATTGGTATGTTTAAAAAGTAAGTACTTTAGTTGTTTTCTCTGGAACTCATTCATATAGCATATTCAGTAGGAATTGTCTGTGTTCATATATATCAGGAAACGTCCAAGTTCAATATGGGAGAGTTCTCTGTACTGGCTAAAAAGGCTGTGGAGGGGTGAGGGTAGCCCATGGGCAGTGTAGATGAAGGCATTCAGTTCTTTTGTTATGAGAAAGAATCTCTCCTCTTAAGTAAAATGTTGCATCTGGAGTTGCTAGCAATGCACACATTATCAGATGAATATATGCTCAGGGTCTGGGAGTGGAAGCAAAGGACAACAGAGAAATCCAACTGCATATAGAGAGAATCTCAGAGGAGCAATATCTGTAGATCCAATGTCAATTCACATTATTTCCACTGTTAATGATAACCAAGCCATAGGACTAGGGCTCCCCAGCAAATTCCATCCCTCTAAACATTTATTGGTGGAAAAAACAAGCAAGCAAACAAACACAAATTATGAAAAGTAAAAATATTTACTTAATTTGTATTATTACACAAGGTGTACAAAATGAAATAAGAAAGGTCTGTTCTTGTTCTTCCCAAGAGATTCGAGGTTCTTGATGATAATGGTTATGATGTTAATGATGATGATAATAATAACTAGCTTTTATTGGAGTTCTAATAACTTGAGTGAGACATTATTGTAACATTTTACGAGTGCATGAGGTGGGTACTATTATTTCAACATTTAATCTTTCTAATACTATGAAATAGTACACCTATTTATTAATGTCCTTTATTTTATAAAGTAGAGGAAACTGGGGTACAGAAATATATATAATGCACCCAAAATCACACACCTTGTGAGTCTAGCTCCATATGCTGTGAGTTTAACCACTATTCAATATGGTCAAATGTTCCATGAGTTCCACGATGGACACTTGTGTATACAGCTAAGGAAACAAGTAGAAAGGTGGAGGTAGGAGTAGGGAAGATAAAACTGAAATTCCATAAGAATAAGAACTTTCTAAAAATTTGTTATGGCCTAATGTGCACAAGCATAATTAAATTGTTCTGATTTTTTAATTATTAGTATAACCTTCTGAGGGATGACTAGATTTGTTCATTACATATTAATTCATGAAAATAATAAGGAAATTGTTTAATCTTATGATATTGGGTCATAACAAAAGGCAAACTCTGAGTATATATGAATAATCTGAACAGAAAAGATAAAGGATAGACCAAATTTTTAACATAAGATCGAAAGGTAAATAATAGAGTGGGTTAAAAATGCATTTTCCTTTTTGCTAGACTGAAAGTATACAATACTATGAGAAACAAAAGGGAGAAAAAAGTAATGTGACTAAATTGTAAGTGAAAAAATAAGAACCTAAATATTGACAGCATGTAAGTATCTATCTCTCACAGCTTAGATGTATGTGTGACATTCCTTTAAATGGCCATCACATTCTCTATTCCATAGAGACTGATAGATCTTGTTTAGAAAATCATTATTATTCTTGCTCATCAAAAAACAATATTGAGCACTTAACTGTCTGTGATATTGTACAAATGCTATATAGACACAGCCCTTAACTTTTACCATCTAAAATTTAAAAGAATGTGGTTTTCACATTATGAAAATTGCTAAATGGTAAAAAGCAACAATAAAAGGATTTTGTTGCAAATATTAGAGGCAATACTCACAGTGTGTTTGAGAAAATCTCATAACTTCTAATTCCTAGTGTCCTTTTTTTTTTTTTTTACAAATAGTTTATTGTCAAATTAGTTTCCACATAACACCCAGTGCTCATCCCCACAAGTGTCCTCCTCCATGCCCACCCTCCTCCCCCCACATCCATCAGTCCTCAGTTTTTGTCAGCATTCAAGAGTCTCTCATGGTTTGCCTCTCTCCCTTTCCCCCACCATTTCCACCCTTCTTCTCCCCCTTGGTCCTCTGTTAAGTTCCTCCTAATCCTCCTATACGTGCACACATATGATATTTGTCCTTCTCTGCCTGACTTATTTCGCTCAGCATAACACCCTCAAGGTCCATCCATGTTGCTACACATGGCCAGATTTCATTGTTTCACCTTAACATAATATATTGAACATCCTGTGTATTCCAAAAACAAAAAATAAACAAACAACACCAACAACAAAAACATTTTAGTCTAACATTTAACTCAAGGGTTCTCTTCAAAAATGTTCTGGATTTTTTTGTTTGTTTGTTTGTTTTCTTTTGTTGTTTTGTTTTAATGACAATGCCAGAAAGCCAGTATACTAAGAAGTCGAAGATATAAAAAATATATTGATTATGTTGATTACTTAGGTACTGAGAAGGAATTTTTACTTTTATTTACTTCAGCCACTCCTAGATCTACCTCACTTCTAAACTAAGCAGAAGAAATTAATGGATAGAGGACCTTTTCTTTGTTTTTGTTTTCTTTTATAGCTGGTGAAAGTGAAAGTATATATGAATGTATATAGAAGTATAAATGAAGATGAAATTTCATGATAGAACTCCTATTTCTTCTTCTTATATTCCTCTTTAAATGGTAAACATTTACTTGATGAAATAAGCATATACCAAGCAGACAATTAAGCAGGAATATATGACTCACAACCAGAAGAAAAATCAAGCAACAGAAACAGACCCAGAAATAATAGAGATGATGAATTTAGCAGATAAGGACATTACAACAGCAATTATAAATACGGTCCATATATTTAGGGAAGCAGACAAACACATAAACAGGATGAGAAGGAAAAATGGAAGATTGAAAAAAAGAATAACATAGCAATAAGAAAAACACAAAATATAATTTTTAAAATAAAAATATGTACTAGCCAGAATTAGTAGATGAGTCACTTCAGAAGAATAAATAGTGAATTTGAAAACATAAGATTAGAAACTATTTAAATGAAGTGCAAAGAAAAATACATTAAAACATATATAGAACATGAATGACTTATCAAACAATACCAAGAAATCTAATATGCATGTAATTGGAGTCCTAGAAGAAGCAGGAGGATATTACTCTTATAGAGTAATATCTTCAAAGTACTGACACACACACACAAATTATAATTCCTTATCAAAAGAAGATACCTCTCAAATATAAAGATGAAATAAAGACCATTTGGACAAATAAAAACTGGAAGATTTCATAGCAAACTTGTACTACTACAAATTTTAAAGTAAAGTTTTCAGGCAGAAGAAAGTGATAAGGTGGGGGAAAAAATGGATCCAACAAAAGAATAAAGAGTGCTAGAAATGGTAAGTACCTGGACAAATTTTTTTATTTTTATTTTATTTTTTAAATTTTTTATTACAGTTTATTTTTGAGCCAGAGAGAGACAGAGCATGAGCGGGCAAGGGGCAGAGAGAGAGGGAGACACAGAACCTGAAATAGGCTCCAGGCTCTGAGCTGCCAGCACAGAACCTGATGCAGGGCATGAATCCACGAACTGCAAGATCGTGACCTGAGCCGAAGTCAGATGCTTAACCGACTGAACCACCCAGGTGCCCCCAGATATTTTTTTTAAAGTCAGACTTTAACTTACTGAAACTTATTTAAAATAAGTTTATTCTTTAAAAAAAAAAAATACTGAATGCATTATGTGGTTAGTAACTTTCTAGACAACAGTGTGATGGAATAGAGAATTTAGAAATAGACTCACATATATGTTCAAATAACCTTAGAGAGAGAGCAAAGAAAATTCACCACGAAAATGATGTATTCTTAACATAAAACTCAGGAACAATCGGATATCCATATGCAAAAAAAAAAAACAAAAAACAAAACCTTCCTTTATCTTTACCTCACATATCTATAAAAATTAATTCAAAATCGATCATAGATCTTAATATAAAAGCTAAAAGAAAGATTCAAACAGAAAAAACTTCTAGAAGACAACATAGTAGAAAATTTTTGTCATCTCAGATTAGACAAATATTTCTTAGGACACAAGAAGTATGAACCAGTATAAGAAAACACATGCTGTGCAAGGCATCATCAAAATCAAAAGCTTTCATTAAAGTTTCCAGGAGATAGTCTTCAGATGACACTATTAGAAAAATGGAAGGCAGGTCTGGACTGAGAAAAGATTTATAAAATATGTTCTTACAAAGGGATTGCATCAGAATACATAAAACGTTCTTACAATTTAATAATAAGACAGACAACTCAATTAAAAATGGGCAAAAAAAAAATTGGAATGACATTTCGCCAGAGATGAATGAATATACGGATGGCAAATAAGCACAAGTAAAGATGCTCATCATCATTTGCTTTTAGGGAAATACTAATTTACATTAAAAAGAGATAATACTAACTACCCACTAGAATAGCTGAAATCAAAAAGGTTGAGCATTGAGGAGTTGGGGAGGGCATGGAACGACAGGAACATTCATATACTACTTACATAACTACTTGTACATTTTGAAAAACAGTTCAGCAGTGTCTCATAATGTTTATATAAATATAATAAACATAAATATGTATATATGTGTGTATACACACACACACACACATTTCACTCCTGGTTAGTCACCCAAGAGAAAGTCTCTTTCGTAAGTTGGAAGGTTATTGAGTAAGATGGACTTCAGACCTGCTTTGTGAAGATGATCCTCATAGAATAGAGAAGCTGAGCTAGACAGTGGCTTTGAATTATTGGACATTATTGGGCATTACAGAATGTCAGTATTGCTCTTGGGGGAGCCTGCTAAAAATACAAATTCTGATTCAGCTTCTGGGCTGGCATTCAGATGTCTGCATTTTAATGTTGGTGGCCTTGAAGAACCTCCTGTAAAGCAAAGCATTAGTTTAGGAAAATTAAATCAACCAGTAAGGAGACTATGGAAGGTATCCCCATGGAATGTAGAAAGGATCTTAACTGAGACTAGCTGTGGAAATAATCTTTGAAATTACTGAAAAGGTATAACTAGTAGAAATTAATGACTAATCTAGAAGATAAATATTGCTGAAGAGGATCCAGACAGTTAGACACTGAGCTGCTGCATAGGGATGACACCACACAGTTTGAAAAGTGGGAAGAACACATTTATTGAAAACACTTGAGATCAGGCTGTGACTTCTAAACTTGAAGGACTTTCAGGTGGAAACAGGTGACAAGTGCTGGTTCAAGAGGTAGGCAGAGATGGATTTTAGAGACGGCGGCATAAAGATAGTAGTTGAAGCTATGGGGAAATGTGTTATATCACCAATGGGAAAAAATATTTTTAAGAAAGTGGTTTAAGGTCCATTAGGATTCATTTACCATATTTTGAGTGAGTCTGTGATAATGAGTCAACAAAGGAAACGAAAAAGATCATTCAAGAAAGGGGAGCATAAATAGGAGAGTTTGCAGTTTACAACGAACTACTATGACGGTTACATAGGTAGGCATTGTAATTTTGTGCAAACTGGAGAAAAGTGGTTATGTGACTTACTTAGCCAAGGTCA
Organism: Proteles cristata cristata; assembly: GCA_017311185.1. NCBI lineage: Eukaryota > Metazoa > Chordata > Mammalia > Carnivora > Hyaenidae > Proteles > Proteles cristata. Next base: position 984,711 of record JAESUZ010004621.1, read on the forward strand.
AGTGAATAATTTGTATGATCTGCCCAGATGTCAAGTAACTCTTCTGAAGGTTCAGTGTTCTTTTCTTTAGAGAATATAGAAAACATACATATTCATGTACTAATTACACAGTATAATACTATTGCCCTATGAAATAATTAAAGCATATCAAAATTTTAAAAACATACAGACTTACTGTGGTGATAATGTTGCAATATATTCAAACATTGAATCCTTATACTGTACATATGAAACTAATATAATTTTATATGTCAATTATACCTAAGTAATGAAATAGACATCCAATGATATCAAATAGGGACCATGCAGCTGATGAAAGTAAAAGAGGCTAGTTGGGTGCAAAATAACATGGAATGGTAAGGTAAGGGAAAAAAAATAAACTGGAGTCTTTTTTGTCATTTACATGACTACTAAAATAATAATTACCTGATTATGTGATTGACTACTTCCGTATTGCAGGTGGGATTGGCATCACTTTGAATTTTTTCAGTGAAAAAAAGGAGATTCTAAATAGTATGAGACTTTGCTTAATCTGTTGAGATCTCTAGTTTAAAAGGGTGGTTTTAAATAAACATATTCCTAACTATTCCTCTGCCATTAATATTGAGGAACCTAGGAAATTCAACCCCAGGAGAAGTAATTTTACTGGTTTTATACTTGTAGATAGTTCTGTGTGTTACTTTGAAGAACACTTGCATGAGAATATGAATTGAAAAAATGTCAGGAAGGCAAGAAAACATTTCACTTTTAAGATACCATTTCTCTTTTTTAATGTCAAACAAATGAAATGATTTACCTTAGGTTCAGAGTTTATGCTATTTTTGCTATATTATTAAACTATTTTGAATAAATTGATTTGTCTACCCTTATGATTACATGTACACAGCCTTTTCCCTTTCATTTAATGAAGAGAGCTGAGTCAGGAAAGGAAAAAGTTTTCAATACATTGAGTCAGTAGGCAACTCCACATCCTTCCCATGACTTTGAACTTTCTTAACGTCATCTCAGTTGGAAGAACAGCAGCATACAGATGTATTGGAATTGAGTGATTACATTAATCTCTTCAAGCTAACTTATTTTGAGTATAAAACATCAGGGTCTGCATTGGTCTACATCTACTAAGTAGTGCTGGTCAAGAAAATTTCCAGGTCATAGGGTTATAGTAATGGAATATTTGGCTATTTTCTAACAAAGTGCAATTCTGTGCAAAGGATCTTAGTGACCCATAGAGTTTCTAAAGAGCCAGATGAATTTTTCAATATAGACATAAAGTGTTTCTATAAGATTTTGTGTATTCATTCAGCCATGCCCCCCCAAGAAAATTCTGGGTTGTAATACTGCAGGAATCTACTGTACTATCTTTTATGTCTCTGGTGACAAATCAACCCAAATGAAATTTCAATAAATGAAGTAGAATCTCTGTGCATGTGTGCAGTGGGAAGAAAATGATGGCAATTATAAGAACTGTAGATTTCATTGGGTATGAATATATATTCAGCTACATAGTAATTAGATGACTGTTATGGAGATTTGAGCTGTAGTAGCAGAAATTCAAAGACAGCAAGCTGTTTTGCTCTAAAAATAAGTCAAAAGAATTTATTGAATCTATCAATAGAGAAATAGTTAAGCTGAATGGAAGTAAATTTGCATTTTTAAATATTTAAATTCATATTGATGTATCTATCCATACTCTATTAAAATTATGTAAATAATGTGTTTCCCTATTTTTCTATAACTATCTTGCCTTGTGTGAGTACTGTCTTGCTACATTTTTATCAGTATTTTTTTGTATCCTTCATTCTCATTTTAACACTTCATTGTGAACATCAATTAATGTTTTTTGTATGCCTTTTCAGTATGAGCTGCCTTTTCCTTTTGTTTTCCTAATTTATTACCAAAATATTTTTCAGTGTTTTATTCTGGTACATCCTTTTCTAAAATATTTCTTGTCTACTTACCTTCAAAGTGCTTTCAATACAACCAATAGGTTAAAAGTATTTAAAAACATCCAATAAAGTTTAACTGTGAAGATAGTTACATTGATCATTGTAGACATGATTAATTAGAGGAGCAAGTAGATGCCCAAAGCTTTCGAGGAGCTTGGGGTTAAGGAAGAAGAGGGAGAAGGACAGAAGCATGCAGGTGACAGTGGGTTGATAGGTGGTGTGGAGTAAAGGGAAAAGCTACTGAATTTGTTAGAAAACTAGGGCTCTAGTTACTGGTAAGCAGTCTGTTCTGGGTATCACTCTTCCTTTTTAGTTTATCTGGTTAATGAGAGGTCTGACTTTAAGGTCTTGTGAAGCTCTAGAATTTCATAATCTACTGCAAAGACTTAACTATGTAGTCTAATTAGCATATGTAGTTTTATTAACATAGTCTTATTGGGTAATTGTTTTGCATGGAGTTTAACTGGTTTTCTTTAATTGCTGACACAACAGGGATTTTTAAGGGATAATTTAGTAATCATTAGTTAGCCATGGCACTGTTGACTGCATATTGAGAATACTCCAGTAAATGATTACCTTGAGTTATAGCGATGGTGAAGTCAGCATTACATCCAAGTGTCTCATGAAATGGTGATGGTATCAACTATTATTAAAATAATACTATGAGTTGAAGGACTCCTTCCCAACAGATTACAGTATGTGAATGTGTTAGCAATATGAGTCAATACTCTACTCTGACTGAATAGATTGTTAGACCGCATTCGTGTTAAGTCTAGTATAATACAGAAAATCAATTACTGCAGCCTCCAGTACAGTACAGGGTGAAGCTATTAAACATTTCATCAGGAAATTGCAAAGTACTGCTGTAAAGTTCGTTATTGTTGGGAAGCTGTCATTTCTATCATTTCTATAGTGCTTACTAGGTATTTACCACAAGCTTGTAAAATCTACCATAGCAAGTTTCACAGCAGCCTCATTAACACTGAGCATTACTGAAACCGTTTGATGGAGGAGACAGTTGAAGGGGTGACAACAAGGAATTAAAGTCAAACATTTTCATGGGAAAACTGCCTATAGCATTTCTACTGTTGAAATCTACTCATGATACTAAAAAGAAAAAAAAAAGTCTCCTGCCTCTATTTTTAAAGATACGTCTTTAGACTTTCAATCTTTTTAAACTATAGAATATACATAGTCTGATCACATTTTCTTTTAAGGTGCATTTGGAATTACTTGAAAGGCGCGGCAGGTAGACAGTGTTCAAATGATTATGTCTAGTGAAATTCATCTTCAGAGACAGAATTTGGAATTAAAAGAGAGGGGGCTGAGGAGACAGCTGGTGTTTATAGTGCCCACAGAACCTCAGCATTAACTTTTAGCACAGGAGGAGGACTCAAGGCCTTGGCATCACCCCAAAACTCAACTACTTTCATTGATTGGTATGAATCATTTTCTCTCTCTGTTGCTTGTACTTTTTCCACCATGTGCACCACTTATGTGCCAACAAATCTGCAGTTGACCTTTTCATAGCTCTATGCTGAGATGCCCACCATGGTGTTTCTAATCCTTGTCAATTTCTTTCCAGACAGAGCTTTTTGTACATGCATTCAAGGATCAGCTGGTCAGAAGTGCTCTTTTAGCCCTCTACACTGCCAGGCCAGGAGGTGTCCTTAAGAAACCACCCTCTCCTAAAAGCAGCACAGAGGAGAGCTGTCCCCAGGACCCACCCCCACTGATGAGAAGGCAGGACTCCATACCACATCATTCAGACTATGATGAGGAAGAGTGGGTAAGTCTCTTGCACATCATTTGCCTCTGATGTTTAGTCCTGAGAAGTAAAGCAAGAAAGATAAAAATCTCTCCTTTTTATCAAAACAAGTTGGAAAGCCGTGGATAATACAGATTGTGGATAAATAGGTCACATTTTTCCTTGGGGAAAAATTATAAATGGAAGTTTTATTCATGATCATATTTATTTAGCATAAAACTTAGAGTAATATATATACATGTATATACTATATGTATAATATTATATGTATATATATAAAACCAAGATGTCATAAAAGCCAAGATGCCACAATTACATGACTCTATAATACTTTTCTGTATTTATTGCCAAAGTAACGTGAACCATTAAAATCGTGTTTTTTAGAAAAAGAGTCAAAAGGCATTCATATCCACTACTTGTTGTGAGTATTTTCTTACTGCAATCCAGTGTTTTAGTTCTGGATGAACTTCAAAAAATATTAGCGTTTACATAGCAATGGGCATAGATATCTCTTAAATCCTTCTTCTTTATGATTATTTTGTTAAAAAGATGTTCTTCAGGTGCTCTAAAATTGGCAAAAAAAAAAATAGGTAGTACAGGCAAAAAACAAAACAAAACAAAAAGCCAACATGATAATAGAAACTCTAGTTGGACAGAATAAAACAAGAGAAACATGAAGGTGCTGGCTAAAGAGAAACAGTTGTTCCTGAATTAATACATGTTAATTATCCAAGAACAAAGTATGTGAATATCACACACACACACACACACACACACACACACACACACAGAGACACACACACAGAAGGAAGCTTTTTACTGTATCATAAGTTTAACAAAGAAAATAGCATGCTAGCCATATTAGATGTTAAACAGTTAATGATTGCCTTTCCCACCATCCTAGGTCTTTTCCTGTCATCCTTGCATTCAGGGAGTAAATTATTTGAAAGGCCCAGGTCTCTCAAAAAAAAATTGCTGTCTGAAGGGCTGTGAAGTGATGCCTGCTCTTCCTTGTGATAAAACTTCTATCACAGGAAAGACAGAGCTGGGTTCCTAGAGGTAAATGCTGAATAAGTATTTGTTGCTGCTGATTAAGATTGCACTTCTCCCACTGAAGCGTTTTCAGAAGAGCAAATCTAATATTTCTCCTTTTTACCTTCACCTTCTTCTTCAATTTATTCACAGCTCCAAGGCGTATGTACCTTTTAACCTCTCTGAAGTTCAATTTTCTCAATTGTAAAGTGAAAATAACAGTACCTGTTCTATTTAGCTCTTTGGGTGGTCATGAGATAAATGATTTACCTGTGCAATAATGCCCCATTACCTGGGAAGGCCTGGGAAATGCATTGTATTACTTTAGTATTACTGCTATATGTTTTCTTTTTTAAGATGCATAAATTATATAATCTTATTATGGGGATGAATACTATCTCTTAATGTAAATGGGGAAACTGGACCTATTATAAAATGTGTGTTGTAAATTTTAAAGAGTTTGAGTAGATATAGAAAAGAACTTGTATTTCATTACTTAAATATATGGCGTCAACCTTGTGACAAATAGTTACCATTTTTATATTCTATCAAGTAAAAATTTTGAAGTTGGGTATCTTCTGTTTTTATAATTTTCACCTCGCTTTGTTATGCAGATCCTCCCCCACACCTTGACAGTTTCCTGCCGCTCAAAAGTGCCCCTCTCTATCCCTCCCTCCTTATTCCTTTTCTTTAGATAATTTTGAGAACTTCTATATTGTAGGTGCTCCAAATGGGAAGGTAAGTAACGCTAGATCCTTAGGTTCTAGAACTCAAGAGTCTAGTGATAGATAAGATATTTTAGCAGAGTTACAAAAGGTTGTGACAGAGGTTGGAGAGAGACAGGTGGTAGACAATAGGCTCTGCGAATACGGCTTTCCACTCAGGATTGGACGTACAGACCTTCTTATGAGGGGAAAAGAAGGAAGAGCATGGGAAATGCGTAGTGAGTTGATGAGGCCTGAGGTGAGCCATTCGGTTCTTTGAGAGTTCCCGAACACTGCTTCTGCCTAGTTCGGGGTGCTACACGCTGAGGACAGAGTGAAACACCCAGGGATGCAAGGACTCCATGTCCTACCTATTCAGGGCTCTAGAAAGACAAGAACTATAGAGTAACTTAGGGTTGTATGTGGGAGAAAGCTGGAAAGGAGTCTGGTGGTCATGTGGATTTCTAGAAGTAATTCCTTTTTTATTTTAGATGTTATACATATATTTTTAATGTTTATTTATTTTTGAGGGAGAGAGAGAGACAGAGGGTGAGCAGGAGAGGCAGAAAGAGAGAGGGATATAGAATCCCAAACAGGCTCCAGGCTATGAGCTGTCAACAGAGAGACTGACTCAAGGCTCAAACCCACAAACCATGAGATCATGACCTGAGCCGAAGTCAAATGGCTTAATGGATTGAGCCATCCAGGGGCCCCTCCAGAAGTAATTCTAAAGATTTAAAAGTGAATAGAAAGTTAACCATTCAAGAAAGAGAATGACTGACGGACAGGAACACATTAGCTGACATATAAGAAGAGAGAGAGCTTGTGTGTGCCTGGGTGTGTGATTATTATTAGCAGTTTACTTGTTTTGCTTTAAAGATGGTGAAATTTGAGCATGTTTGGATTCCAAAAGCCATTTGAGAAGTGGGTAGGCGATGACTGGTAGAGCAAGGTTCTTTCTCCATAGAGACGAGACTCAATTCTAGCACACAGGTGGAGGGTAGTCCTGGGCAAAAGTGGGCTCCTCTGCTGAGACTGTGAGGAGAATATAAGGATCAGCTTCACTTTTGTGAGGGTGAGTGAGGCTGTATGTTTTCTTTTTTGTTTGCTTAAAATATTTTTCCAGCTGTATTGAGATAGAACTAACATATAATACTGTATTCATTTAGGCTATACATGATAATGATTTGAGAAATAATTGCCATACTAAATTTAGTTAACATACAGCACCTCACATAGTTGATTTTTTTTTCTGATGAGAACTTTTAAAATCTACTGTCTTACAACTTTAAATGTACAATACTGTGTTGTTAACTATAGTCATTATGCTGTGCATTACAGCCCCATGACTTATTATCTTATAACTGGAAGTTTGTAACTTTTGACATCCTTTACCTATTTATCCCACCACCCCTGGCCCTCACCTCTGGCAATCACCAACCTGTTGTCTGTTTCTGTGAGTTTCTTGTTGTCTGTCTGTTTTTAGACTCTACATATAAATGAGACCGTACACTATCTGCCTTTCTCATCTGACTTATGTCACTGATCTTAATGCCTTCAGGGTCCATCCATGTTGTTGCAAATGGCAGAATTTCCTTCTTTCTTCTTATGGCTGAATGATTTTCTACATATTTACCACATTTTCTTTGTCCATTCATCTGCCAATGGACACATAAGTTGTTTCTATATCTTGGTCATTGTAAATAATGCTGCAGTGAATGTGGGGGTGCTGATATCTCTTTGAGATTGTGATTTCATTTCCTTTGGGTATATACGTCCTCAGAAGTTGAATTGCCGGATCATATGGCTGTTCTATGTTTAGTTTTTTGAGGAACCTCCAGATTGTTTCTCAGCGGCTGCACCAATTTGCACTCCCACCACACCACTCAGGGTTCTCTTTTCTCCACATCCACACCAGCATTTGTTATCTCTTATCTTTTTTATGCTAACCATTCTAACATGTATGAGTTGATATGTGATTGTGGTTTTGACTTGCATTTCCCTGATGATTAGTGATATTGAGCACCTTGTCACATACCTGTTGGCTATTTGTGCGTCTCCTTTGGAAAGATGTCTATTCAGTTCCTCTGGCCACTTTTTAAATTTTTTCTGAGTTGTATGAGTTCTTTATATTGTTTGGATATTAATGCGGGTGCTATATTTTATCTTTAAAGTGGAATCATGTGCAAAGACAAGGGGGAGAGGAGGATGGGCTGAAGAAAAGGGTAAGGTTTCAAATGACCACCGAAACAATGGGTAGAGGTGCTTACTGGCAACATTTAGAAAAATTAAGAAGAATTCCCTTGCTTGTGAAGGGCCAGTCAGGGTTGCAGTAGGAGTCTATCTGGTTGTTGGTTTATCCTTCATTATTGTTTTGGGAATACTTTAGTCTCTCGACATTAAGAAAAAGTCTTACTGATTTTTTTCTTCCAGCTGATGCAGACGTGTCTTCTCAGTTTCTCAGGTGGTTTGGTTTCCTTCACAGACAAAAGGGTAGGGTCATAATAAAGATATGTATCTCTCTATCTTCTTTCATATAATTTCTGAATTTCCCCCAGAACACACTGTTGCTAGAAAGTATATGAATACTGTTTCTAAATTTGCCACAATTATAAGGAAAATCTTTCCCACTCAGAAAAGCTGCTTCTAACTCTCTCCTTTTAAAGTAATTTGACCCTATTTGCAAATGTAACCAAGTTTTGCTGTTATATAACATTCTGATTGATTTTCCATAGCATTTACTTCCTATTGAGAAGATACCTTTGTTAAAAGACAGAAAACCCTTATTAGAAAAAAAAATTACCAAAGTTGTAACCATTTGACATTCTTTTCTAAGCTTTACCTACGTTTGAAAAAATGAGGAGTACCTGGGTGGCTCAGTCGGTTAAGCATCTGACTCTTGATTTCAGCTCAGCTTATGATATCATGGTTGGTGAGATCAAGCCCTGAATCAGGCTCTGTTCTAATAATGCTGAGCCTGCTTGAGATTCTCTCTCTCCTCTCTCTCTGGCTCTTCCCTACTTGCTCTTATGCATATAATCTCTCTCTCAAAATAAATAAATAAACATTTAAAAAGTTAAATTAAATTAACTTGAAAAGGTGAGTAAATCCAAAAAACCGTAGCTAATTGAAAATGCCTCTAGAGACTGTGCTATTAAATTTATTTAACTTGAACAGCTGCATTTAGCTTCTTATAATAAATATTAGAAACTAAATATATACTAGTAAATTACTCTTGTATTCTCCTCTGTTAATACATATAAAAACCTTTCTTTTTGAGGTTAGGAGAGAGAATCTCTATTAATCCTAAATCAGCAGTTCTCTTTTCAACTTGTTTTGTTGGCAAAATTGATGACATATGATTCTGGATAATAATTATCGAGTCAATATGGAAGAGATTGAAGCTAAAATGATCATTGACCAAAAAAAAAGTGTCTGTTATTTGCTGTATTGTACTTATTAAATGATTGAGTGCTTTAAAGATTTATTTTCCTGAAAAATTAGTAAACAATTAAACCAAAGGAATGTTGGGACTTTATGGCAATCTGTCCAAAGAAATAGACTAATATAACATTCTTCATTTTTTAGCTGGTAAAAATGACATATTGCTTTTCTTTCTCTTTATCTCTGCAACAGATGCTTCTAGCAGCTGGGATTCCAAGATTAGTTTGTCCAAAATATGAAAGCATGTCATCCAACTAAAGTATTAAGTTGACCCAGTTTTTGTCATTTCCAGTAATTTTACTATTCTCTAGAACACTGTGATTTAACTTCAACATTACTACACTGATGGGTTCAGGGCTAAATCTGTCTACCCTCATTCAAAAATTGTTTTAAAAAAAATAAACTTCTGATCCTTTATATTCTGTTTCATTCCAGCAAAGAACAGAAGTAAAAAAAAAAAACTATTCTTTTTATATAGCCATATTCCAAACCCATTTTTTAATTGAACTAAATTTCTATATCAGGAAACTTTTCAGCATCCAAATTACCCAGTTAATTCCCTTCTTCATTTTGAAAATGTAAATCAAATTTTAAATTTTAATTCATACTTAAACTAGGGAAACATTTGCTATGCCTTCTTATGGTAAAATATGTTTATGTCATATGAGCATAATAGATGACCCACACTAATATATAATACATTTTCAATAATGTTGTAGATTATAGAAGCAATAGCATAAATTTATAGTAATATGTGTGTTGGGCATAGTGTTAATAAATTCCATGTGTAACCTGAAAAAAATTATGGTTTCTCTGTAACTCAGTATTCCCAAAGATTGCATTTTGGAATGAGATTTACATAAACCACTTTCTGGGATGTTCTTTACCAACATCTCACAGTCCATTTTGTACTACAACTTTCTCTAATGTCTGGATCAAATATGAAAGCTTAAGCTTTACAAGAGTATTGACAGAGCTATTTATATTGCCATACTTAGTAACTCTAAGCATACATATTTGCAAAATGTTACTAACTTTAGAGGACAAAACACACTTAGCCAGCCACATACCTCCACAAGCAATCTGCAGGAATCTGTATTCTCAACTTCACTTGCCATCTTCTGTCTCCAACATAGACCTTATATCTAGGAAAAATAATTCAGGCTGTACATAATGCAGAGGTATCTATGCAAATTAATAATTCAAAAAAGATTCTGATCAGTTCTCTGGGTGGCTAGAATTACATTCTGTGAAACCACTGACATGATCTTAATAAGAAGGAAATAAATCTCATTTTTCAGAGGTAATGAATTCTTATAGACAACTAAACAACTAATTCAACTTTTCTAAAGCAATATCTTATAGCGTAGTTAACTGAATGAATAAAATTTCCACTAAAGTATGGTCACTTATTTAAAAATTTTATGTGATAGATAGATGGGTAGAGATGCAGGTATTATATGTATATATACATATATGATATGCATTCAGCTCCAAAACATTTTGTGTAACAGCATTATCCTTGCATCTTGTGATCACACAGCCTCATTATAACACTGAATTATAATCATTTGTTTATATATGTTTCTTCATGTGTTCATGGTCTTTGTAAGCTCCTAGGAGGCAAAGTCAGTATCACGTTCACTGTTGAACCCACAGTTAGCAGACCATATGCACAGCAAAGGTACTCATTACTTATTTGTAGAATATATTAATGACTTTGAAATTTGCCCTCAGATTAGTCTTATATACCTTCTTACTTTGAATATGTAATATTCAGCTTTAATGTAACTTTGCACTGTGTCAGGTACCTTTTCCCTACTAGAATTTATGAATTCTTCTGGGGATTCGGTCTCTCTTCCAGTCAAAAGTACCTAGCTATGTCCCTCTCTTCTTAGTGCATATTTCCCAGTCTCATAATCAACTCAAGAGGTGACTATATAAGTCACCTTCTAATATCTCCAAATATAGAAAGCAGCAAAATTCAAATTAGATACAGAATGTCAGAGATGACCAAAGAACGTGGTGAGGAACATCAGAACATGATGAATTAAGGCCTTCAGAAACTTCCAGAAACTCAGTGGTTGCAATTTTAATTTTATTTGATTATTCATGGACCAATTACAAAGGTCCTAGTTGTACACAAATAATTTTAGATATTACCCAGTAAATATGAATTGGAAGTGACTAGTTTCCTCTTGTCCCAGCTTTTTCTTTTTCATCCCTAAATCACACATAATAGGGTTGTCTGCTTTTGTTAATCTTATAATGAGGAGGGGGCATTGGAAGTATCCACTCACCTGATCATAAAGGGCAGGCAAAGACAGGGAGAATTAGGCTAGTTGTTACATATGTGGCAGCTGAAATGTGTTCTATCATTTGTTTTCTTGATGGATGGGAAACATTCCTGAACTTCTCCAGTCCATTTCACCCAGGAGAATGTGCTTCGAATACTTATCCAATATGAAAGTCCACAAAACGTGATTAAGCAAAGTTCATGACTGTCCATTAAAATGCACAAATGTTCTGTTAAAAAAAAAAAGAAACCCCAATGAGATCTTTATGTGCATGCATATACGTGAAATCCTGACAATTTCTAGATTTTCCTACATGAAATTAATACGTTCACCTTTAGTTCCCTGTTTTATAGCACCTAATACATACTTGTTCAATGTATTTTTCAGAATTATTGTAGAAATAAATGAATAAATGGATTTGCTGAATCAGCAGTTCATCCTCCAACTCAAACCAGTATTTTTAACAGAGATATTTTACTTTTATTATTTACTTTTATTGGTATTTTACTTTTATTAATGTAATGATTATCCTGTGTTTTTTAATATTGGAAACCATCGTCTCCCTTAGATACTTTGTTGACTCTTAAAATGCCTGATTCAACATCATATTTTTATTTTTCCTGTTTATAATGAATATGCAAACTGGTATACACATATTTTAGAGATTTATGATTATATTCAAATCAAGCACTCTTAAACTTTAGTAATCTATTTTTTTTCCTGAGAGAGAAGGGGGAAGGGGCAGAGGAAGAGGGAGAGGGAGAATTCCAAGCAGGCTCCTGCCTGTCATGGTGCTCGATCTCACGACCTTGAGATCACGACCTGAGCCAAAATCAAGAGTCAGATGCTTGATCAACTGAGCCACCCAGGCACCCCAAACTTCACTATATTCTAATGTAAATAGTGAGACATTATTTTCTAAATACAAATTTTTCAATCTCCATAATTTAGTGAATAGTTAAAGGAATGCTGAGGTTTTCGAGGCAGACTACTGCTTTGATATATCAGGGTACATTCTGTTAAACAAAATCAATCCTGGAAACTGATTATATGCAACACACCAACTGATAATGTCATATAATTCAACCAGTTGTATAGCAGATGGTGTGCAGATAACATCCAATTACTAATTTAAAATTACGAGCTTTAGTTAATCGGTGGATTTTTTTTGTTATTAAACAAATGCTTTATTTAATGTTTCCACCAAATTGAAAGTATTAGCATGATGTGGCCTTTATTGTGGAGAACACAGCCATTCAGAGTATGAGCTTGGTTCTAACTTTAATTTGAAGATGCATATAATAATACTATAGTTGTATCCTTTTACTGGTAAGTCACAAGTTGTTTAGTCAATCAACAGATGTTAATTAAGTGTGCAATAATGTTATAGATACGTGGGGGAAAGCAAATTAAGTATAAAATATGGATCCTGGCCTCAAAGCTGTATCATGTAATTCAAGTGAATGGCCAACACTCATAAAATAAGCAGAGATATTGAAAGATACGGAATCTTTCCCAGAATGGAGGTGGTTGTGTGATACACATTAAACATGTTGAAAATATTCAGAAAGAAGTTATATGAAGGTTGGAGAAGATTTAAAAAGCCATCCCTTCCTTCTTTCATCCCTTCTTCATTCACTCATTTATTTAATCTTTTATGTATCTACTACCTGATGACTACTACGATCTGAGAATAAAAGGATTAATAAATAATAGTCATTTCCCTCCACAGTTTACTAGAAAGAAAAAATGTTAAGCAGAGAGAGAATAGAATGAACTATTCCTAGAGATGATGAAACTTGAAAGGGTAAGAATTTGGATTGATGGAAGATGAGAGAAAGCATTCTAAGCACAAAAAGCAGTATGTGTCAGGATAGAAATATTAGTTCCTCCAAGGTTTCCTTCCTATCTTTGATGTTCAGCACTGAGCAAGCTTGTATCAGATGCCCAGAAAATATATGTTGAGCTAATTAACAGCATGTTTCTAGGACAGCAAGGAGACTGACCTGGGGAAGTTTTCGTTTTGAAGATTAACGAGAAATAAGAAGAATTATGTAGGTCGACACAACTGCAGAGGTGCCTCCAGGCTGAGAGAAGAATGAATACTTGCTGCAGTACAAAGCCTGCTTTTGATCAGAGGAGTGATTGATATGAGTATGGTGATGGATGAAGGTGAATGTGCGCTCATGTGTAGACCTGGTTGTATGATAGCTGATAGGATGGGTCTGGCTGAGAGCCAGACCAGGAGAATATGGGGAGGTAAAACTACAGAAACAGTAGCTGACTATCTGAATCTCACTTATATTGACTATGGACTGGATTTCAGGGTGAGGCCAATAGTGTGGTGATCAGGAAACAAAGGTCAGAGATTTTTACAAGAGTAATTCGGTGAAGCTAAGTAGGAGAATCAATAGGAAGCAAAAGTTGGGTTATCTCACTTAGTTCTGATGGATATCACGTGTCTGGCTATTCTTACTGGGCATGATGTGTATGTTTATATGTGTGTTTGTGCAAGTATCTGTGTGTATTACCCACTGTGGGCCATACGTATGCCAGTTTGTGCCATAGAATATTTAAAGTCAACTTCCTTTTTACCCAATGGTCTTAAAATTAGGATTCAGAGAGAAGAGCTATCAAGCTATTGAGGGAGTGAAGGTTTGCAGTGTTGAGGATCAAGGCCAGCTGAGTACAAATTACCCTCACTCAACTCAAGGATAGACTTAAGTTTCTCTTTGAAGATGCGACTGGCCTTATTAATTCACTGGCTAGTTCTAATTGAAGTCCTTAAAAATTGCTAATGACAAGTGGGAAATTATGTGTAGAAATATAGATAGAACAAGGCTACTTTGGACTTCATTTCAACTCTGGGTTAGTCTTTACATTCTTGCTGATCAAAAACAGGCCCTAGAAAAATCCATCAGCTGCTAAGCATTGCTGATTTTTTAAATATATTTTTTAAAGTTTATTTATTTATTTTTGAGACAGAGAGAGAGTATGTATGTGCACATAAGTAGGAAAGGGGTAGAGAGGAGAGAGAAAGAATCCAAAGCAGGCTTCATGCTGTCAGCACAAGAGCCTGACATGGGGCTTGAATTCAGAACCATGAGATCATGACCTGAGCCGAAATCAAGAGTTGGATGCTTAACCAACTGAGCCACCCAGAAGCCCCTTATTTTACATTTTTAAGTTAACTCAAGATCCACAGGGATCAGGATTTCTCTGGATAACTCCAAGCTCATAAATGTGTGACATGCTGAATAAGCACCATGTCCCCTGCCCTCGTGGCTCACTTTGCCAGGTGCTAAGTCTCACTAACTACTTACTGGTACCTCCATTAAATTTGTGCACCTATTGCCACTGGGCTTAGGTCCTAAACCAGAAATAAATAAGGACCAAAATCAGCACCTGACTCAGAATGGATTAAATATTGCTACTAGTTTTCCATTGACTTTGTGCCCTCATTGCCGAGAAATAGTTTATAGCCACTCACTTTGAAGAAGTTGAATTGCCTAAAGACTCCATTAAGGCCAAGGACAGCAGTTAACCTTCATTTAATAAAGGTTAGACTGTAACCCACCAATTTTCCATTACTTACTTCATTCAGCAGGAGACATAGCAGAATAATGGCTGCTATTTTGGGGGGCGGGGTAGGCCCAGCAATCTGTTTCTATGTTTTGGGGTTTTTTTGCCCTTTCTAAGTTTATTCATATATTTATTCAAGTAGGCTGTACGTCCAACATGCAGCTTGAACTCACAACTCTGAGAACAAGAGTCACATGCTCTTCCATCCTAGCCAGCCAGGCACCCCACCAATCTGTTTTTCTGATAGGTGGTTGTTTTGCTTTTGGTTTGGTTTTTGTTTTGGTTTTGGTTCTGGTTCTGGTTCTGGTTTTGGTTTTGGCTTTGGCTTTGGTTTTAGTTTCAGTTTTGGTTTGTTTTGTCTTGACACCTCCCAAGTGGCTGAGAGATTAAAGCAGCATCTAGAGGAGTATCTGTCTCCTGAAAAGGGGAGGTATGGAAGCACCAAATATATACTATAGCCACATATTTATGCTTCCATTGTCTTTGCCTCACTAACCAGCGTTTCCTCTTCATGGAAGCAGTCTGAAAATAATTGTGATTTTAGCAGGGAAGAAAGTGGAGTAAGCTCCAGCCATACCAGCAATCTAAGCAAAATGAAACTCCTACATGGACTGTCCTCATGAAAATGACCAGAATAAGAATGCAGTTTTGCTGATTATTTTCCTTTGTGTGATTGTTTTCACAGAGATATTATGGAAAATGTTTGTTGGTGGGGAAATAAATCAGATATTCAAGGTTTCCCTTCAAGAATATCGCATTCCCATTTTTAGCATCCTAATTTCAAAATAGTGATTTTTCTGAGAATAATTAGTAATTATCTCCTAGGAATTGAATTATGCTTTCTCCCTATAACCCATTCCTTCTTTTATACCCCAGTCACATGAGTGATTTTGAGGCTGACACTGTCCTCTTTTTATATTAGCCACTTATGTTCTTTGACCTGAGCTCATTGACCCTTTAGCCAAGTGGCTGTTCTATCCTTGATTATATATCCCTCTTTATTTCAAACTTAAGAATTCATGTGACCAGCCTGTCCTTTTCAATGTCATCTCTTAATGACCTGCCTTTGGACTCATTTTCAAGTCTTAGAAACTGACATCTACTCTTACTCATGTGAGGTGACACACACCCTCTGCCTGGTTTTTCCTGCGGTTCTTTCTTTTGACCTTCCTGTGTCTAGCTTGTCCCCAGGGTTTTAGTAATCTCACAACGAATTTTTACTGTGTACCACAATACTATGGGAAATTATAGGGGAAGAATCAAGTCTTTGAAATCAAATAGAATTTCTAATTATTTATACCATTTTAATATTGAATGATACTCAACATCTCTTAACTGACGTGTCCTCATCTCTAAAGGCTAAATCCATAATGTTAATTTAATGTGGTAGTTTTGAAGGAAAATTAGCTAATTTTGTATACCAGATGAATATAAATAACAGCCTCAACCTGCCTCTGGGTTGGAGTCATCTCCCTTCTCCTCTCTTCTTTGCTCCTCTTCTCTCTCTTTGCCCTTCCTCCAAGCCCTGTGTAATGCAGTGAAGACACAGCCCTCAAACAACTCTTGGACTAGTATTAGAGACAGCAATGTAAATCGATAACTTTAACCTACTTTGGAGATGCTGTAAAGTCATCTTTGCAGTGACTGGTAAAGCTCAGCATTGTTTCCCTACCACGTAGGCAAGATCTCCTCTCTAAAAGATAAAGACCATGGGGCACCTGAGTGGCTCAGTCAGTTAAGCGTCTGACTTCTGCTCAGATCATGATCTCACAGTTCATGGTTTAGAGCCCCGCATCAGGCTCTGTGCTGACAACTAGCTCAGAGCCTGGAGCCTGCTTCAGATTCTATATCTCCCTCTCTCTCTGACCCTCCCCTTCTCACACTGTCTCTCTCTCTCAGAAAGAAATAAAACATTTTTTAAAATTTAATAAAATAAAATAAATAAAAGATAAAGACCGGCATGAGTCTACTTAGGGTCTGCTGTTGAGTGTGTCTTCAGTAAAACAAACAAACAAACAAACAAACAAACAAACAAAAAACTTGATTATGTATGAATTGTGTATTCGTCTTGCATGAGAAACTGCTCAATTTCTCACTCCCAACAAATATCCTCCAAGCTTGAGTGTCCTCTAAGTATTCATGACTTCAGTGTTGTTCTACTGTTTACCACATAACCTTTTACTATATGGTTGTTGGTTTCCTTGAGTGAACATGCTTCACTCTGCGCCTTATGCCACTAAAGATCTCTCTACTGGCTGTAAATTTTCAGTGAGTATAATCCTATAACCCAAGGTATCTATAAAGGAAGAACAACATATAGTTTTAGTATGTAAACCTATCCTTTTATATATTCTTATATTCAGGCTTTGGAGATGTAATCAAAAGAAGTTGGTTAACCCCTTATATTACTTCATATAAGAAAGGCAGCATACAATATTATTTTGATTTTTGATCAAAATATGAAATTCTTCTCAACATTGGCAACAGGAAGATAGTTGAAAATTTATCTCATGTGCAATGCTAATCTGGATAATTAAGAATAATCCTTTCCCTTCCCCCCCCCCCATAATAACAGAGTTGCTTCATTTTTCAATTGAATAGCTTTAAAGATGCAGTCCTTGCCAGTGATTAAGCCGTATTCAGAATGGGTTCCATTAAGCTTGTTATTTTGGTCTGGAATGTAAGCTCCTCACCAAATCCCAAATAAGTGATGTCAGGACCTCAGCTTGCTTCAGTTTACCTACATTTCAGCCCAGAAGAAGTGAGCTTCTTTAGATCTCCTGGGTCATAGTTCAGATATAACACTGTCTCCTATATTACTTGGCTATATTATTTGGCTCCCACTGCACCATGGTGAGGGAGGCAGGGTGAGAATTATTATTCTAAACTGTAGATGAACCAACTGTGGTTCCCCAGAAATGAGGCAATTTTCCCAAGGTAGTATGTCATCTACAGGTGGACCTCAAACTTACTTTTTTAAGCTTTGATCTACTTATCCCCCTCACCTATAGTATGCATACCTGTAAACTCCCATATTTATTTGTTATGTTATTCAACTAGCTTAGTCTTTACAAGACAACCATCAAATAATCTAAACTCAACTATAGTTCTTTCTTCCTAGACTTATCTTACCCCAAATTAGTTTATCTGTTTATAAACTAGAATAATTAACTTGGATAAAAAATATGCCGTGGTGTAAAAACATATAAACTACTAAGTACTGTCATATATATTCACACCCACAAGTAACATTTAGCCAAATACTTGGACAACTTGTGATCCAATCAAGTTGACATAAAATTAGCCATCACAGATGGGGAGTCAGTGACTCCATCTAAATGATGTGGAGAGAGGAGCAAGAAAGAAAGCTAGAGATGAGAAGCTACCATAATGATAATTACATTTAAATATTTTTATTAAGAAATAACTTTGGGAGCACCTGGGTGGCACAGTCGGTTAGCCACCCCTCCCCTTCTTGACCTCAGCTCAGGTCATGATCTCATGGTTTGTAAGCTCAAGCCCTGTATTGGGCTCTGTGGTCATGGTGCAGAGCCTGCTTTGGGTTCTCTTTCCCTTTCTTTCTCTGCCCCTCCACTGCTTATGTGTATGCTCTCTCTCTCTCTCACTCTAAAAATGGTTAAATGGTAAACAATGTTATGTATATCATCACAATAAAAAGTAAAAACAAGATTTTTAAAGACACATAATGGCTATTCTTTAACAATATTGTTGTGATTTTGCTTTCTTACTGTTGATAAGAAATATAGGTATGTCCAGTTTAAAATATTATAGGCTGTGTTCAATTATGGTTTAGTATTGTATAGAGTTCATCATTGCTTTAGGATAGAGGAAAATAATGAACTAAATAAAAATGTATAGCACTTAGATTTTGCTGTATTAGGGGAAACAGATTTCTTATATATTCATAGTCAGGCCAAATGAATGGAAGTATTCAGATTAATCACTCAGTCTGCATTCTACTGATTGCTCCTCTACATGCTACTCTGATATGGATTCGTCAGATTTTGCCTTATCTTGTGTTTGCAATAAAACTGTGTAGTGATGCTCATGCTCTTTTCAGGATAGGGTGTGGGCCAGTGTGGGGAAGAGCCTGAATTGCATTATTGCCATGGTGGATAAACTGATTGAAAGAGATGGTGGCAGTGAGAGCAGTGGTGACAGCAGCAAAGATGGAGAAAAAGACCCTTCTCCAGTGGACTCCATCATAACTCATCCAAGGGGTAAGGAGTCATTTTTTCCCAATCACTGACTGAGTAAACAAAATGAGAAAGTCATGATAAAATGAGATAGAAAAAGAAGAGTCAATAGTGCCTTTGATGAAAGTGCTGATAGCATGCTTTTCCACTTCTTTGGCTTAGATGATAGAAGGCTATTTATCAAATTGCATCTCAGTTGTGTTTTCAGAACTGCTTGCAATGCTCATTTTTTTTCTTTTGCTACGTAAAAACCTTCTTGAAAGAAGAAAAGTGTTTTCTCTTAAAGACTCTGACATAGTTTAATCTATTTTGACACATTCCTCCAAATTTTTATTAGGAAGCAAAACAAGCATCTGCTCTTAAAACTCCAAGAAATTTCTAGGGATATCAGGACACAGTATCTCATAATGGTTCCTGAAAAGAATGCAGTATAAAAAAATGCTATTTGCCTTATTCTGGGGAATATTTTTGTGAATTATGTCAAAAACATATAAGAAGGTTTGGTTCTGTATAAGAAGAATGTGTTCGTGCATTATTCCCAAGACATATTAGTAAGTCTAAGTTTTCATGGATATATGTATACACACATTCTTACACATGCATACACGTATAGGTGTTTATTTGTATATACAGACAGACATACAGATACTTTCAAAAGTATGACCTATTACAAGTTTGACTATTAAGTATGATAATCAGAATTTTAACTATGGTTGTGTCCCTCTACATGGCTTTTATATCAAAATATTTTTTGTTAATTTGATTAATTTCAACAAAAAGGCCAGTTTGTCCCAGCCCTTTGGGTATCTTAAGAGTCTGGAGAGAATAAACAGTGTTGCCCTGCTCTCTTCTTCTGAAATTCACATTTCCTTTTACTTTAAGAAAATGAGTCCTAATTGGGGCGCCTGGGTGGCTTAGTCGGGTAAGCGTCCGACTTTCGCTTAGGTCATGATCTCGCGGTTCGTGGGTTCGAGCCCCGCGTCGGGCTCTGTGCTGACTGCCAGCTCAGAGCCTGGAGCCTGTTTCAGTCTGTGACTCCTTCTCTCTCTGACCCTCCCCTGCTCGCACTGTCTCTCTCTCTCCTAGAAATAAATAAAACATTAAAAAAAAAAAAGAAAAAAAAAAGAAAATGAGTCCTAAGAAAATATGGATACTTATAAAATTAAATTTATGTTTTCCCAATTTGTTTTCCTGATTTTTCACTACTCACATTTTCATCAGGAGTTTAATTATATGAAACATCAATCTTTCATCACTTGATTAACAGTGGAACCATTTCTAAATCATGTTTGTAAACTGTGGCTTTCTAAAATTTTCTTAGTGCCGATGGTCCTCATCCTCTGTAGAAGATTCACACGGGGGAAAGTTTATATCAGTGTTCTTTATGTTCACACCTACTTGTTCGAACTATATATGGGCATATTCTTTTCTAAATAATATCAGTTTTATTAGTTAATGGATCTAATATCAGTTAGATTCATGTCAGTTGCATAACTTTTACATGAATCAAAATGAAAGCTTGTCAAAACTTATGTCATAAGGAAGTAGTATACTTCCATTTTCTTTCATTGAACATTTATTGACCAGCAACTCTAAGCCAGACAGTATGCTGTGCTCCAGAAAATAAGGTGAAGAAGTATAATCCATTTCAGTGTCTTGTTCTGTCCGTTGATGTGTTTTAAGGCATAATACTTTTTTTTTAGTTTTTTAATATGTATTTATTTTTGAGAGAGAGAAAGACAGAGTATGATGAGGGGAAAGGTAGAGAGAGAGGGAGATACAGAATGTGAAACAAGCTCCAGGCTCTGAGCTGCCAGCACAGGGCCCAGGGCAGGACTTGAACTCACAAACCGTGAGATCATGACCTGAGCCCAAGTTGGATGATTAACTGACTGAGTCACCCAGGTGCCCCTGAGACATCATACATTTGTAGTAGAAATAATATGCGGGATACTGAATTCTGCCACAAGTGTTTTGATGTTCCCTGAAACATCTCATTAAGAACAGAGTTCGAAATTATCTGAAATTACGTATTTTTATCCATAGCTTGTATTTTATCAGAAGATTGTATCTGTGTGATCAAAACTATATTTTCAAAAGTAAAAATATTTGGCAGATAAATATTTGGTAAGATTAGATGAATCACATTCATTTGAATGTGAAGCATTGTTTGATTATAGTCTAAAACCAGATAGAAGTTGCCATCAACATAGAACTCACAACTAGATTGGCTTTGTGAATAGTTAGAGCCAAATTATGACATACTGCCCTCTAAATGATTTTTTTTTTAACTTATTATCCATATTGATTTCATCCATTCTTTTTCACGTTATAAACATTTTAGGATATAAGACACTTTAAGTATATGAAATAAAATACATAGTTTTGTCTGATAATGATTTAATACAGTATTGTCAAATAGTTTCAAAGTTAAAGCTTTTGTTAACATTTTACATGTTACACAATTGTATATAGAGTACATGTTTCGGAGAGGATAGTGCTACATAAAAGAAGTTGTTTAACATATATAAATGGATGTCTTACAGATTTATCTGTGTTCAAGTTTACTTAAAATAGTTATGGACTACTGCATAGTTGGAGTGGGATTAGCTCAATCAATTATGTAATAATAATTTACCTTTATTATATAATAATATATTAACAAAATACTTCCTCTTATTATTATAGTCTTCCTCTTATGGTAGAAAAAAACATTTTCAGAGTTTACCCTGACTTGTGTCACATAAAGCAATGCAATAGAGAAATTAATGGTGTTTTTTTGAACTAATATAAAGCAAACGAATAACCTAAAGTCATGTATTTACCTACACTACCTCCCAAATTATCTCAGATACAGATATTTGAGATATACTTTCACTAATTATATGTCCCATCAACTTACCTGCAGTTTAAATTTTATTAGAAAAAATAATAAATTAGAAATTTGGCAAAGAAAAATGAATAGGATTATGTATGATTATCATTTTCTTATTTCATTCAGACTTTTCTTATTTCAATCAGACGTAAACATTTGGAGCATATCGTATGTTTATACACACACACACACACACACACACACACACACACATACAATAAGCAAACTGGAGTACACATTGTAAATACAGAGGTACTTCTTGATATCATGCATATCATTATATCATGAATATTTCCTGAGAAACATTTTCTAAAAATGCAGTTATGACTGTAAACTAATTCATCAAAAGAAAATACACTATTTTAGAAATTTAATTATTATAATATCACTGCAGTTAACACATAAAACATCTTTGAACATTTAAGTCTTCAACTACATCTTCGACGTTTTCCCCCAAGTTAGATTGCTATTGCTAGAAGTGGAATTATTTTATAAGGAGAGTTATCCCTTCTCTCCCATGTATTCATTTATACAATTACCTATTTATATCAGTGTGGACCCATGAATACTTATTTTATTATTTATCTTATAATTAATAATATTATAACACTTATTTGGGGCTCAAAGTGATCTGGATTTAGCCCTTAGAAGTTCTTTCAGGTTGGTCTCAGTGGCCTTCTGACGTGTTCCTCCACACACAGGCTAGTTACTCCCTTGTTTTCTTTCTTACTAACTCTCTTACTTCTTTTTTACTCACTCCTCTACCCTCTGGCACCATTCTGATTCATTTGTATTTACCCTGCCCCATGCCTAGGTTCAGCCATTTTCCAAGAAATTCTATTTTCTTCTAGTAGAGAATAGCATGTAGAAACCAACATGTGGGTGGATAGGAACATTGTGATGGTTCTTTTTAGCAATAGGTACTCTCATCAGCAGTATCTATAAGCACCCTTTGAACTACAGCCTTCTCTGAATTCATGCTATTTTGGATGAGAAGCATACTGTAACTTGTTATTTATTATAACTTTATTTGTAATGAATTGTGATTTATCTAGTTATTAGTGATGTTTGATATTATATAACTTAATTCTGTATTTCAAACCATTATTTTTTTTAATAATAAAACCCATTTCTTCAACAACCCCAATTTTACCCCAGCTCATTGCTGGGGTGTAAAAACCATTTCACTCTTTCTTTTTATGATTAATAAATGAAATGATTCACTGAATGATTGAGTCATCCAGAATTTACTGAAATGTATGATGCCATAAATATTACTAGGCATTTGTTAGCACATCATTTATTGTTGTTCTGCTTTCTTTTTTCTTTCTTTCTGTATTAAGTTCTGCAAATATTTTTCATCAATTTCTGGAATTTTTCCTGTGTTCATATGATTTTGACTATTATGTTTTATATTCAGATATATTTTGAAATCTCATAGGGTAAGTTAATCTTATGACAGATTTTCTCTCTTCATCACCGCCCTTTATTTTTTGCATTTTAGCTGTAACTCGTGTTTGTTTTGCTGGTGTGTATATATATATATCATGTTTAAACAGATGGTCCTCGGAATTGGTGCTACCTTTTTCCATTTTTTGATGTTTATAACCTGCAGATATTTTTTTCAAGTTGTGCATTTTCTTTTGCAGTGTGTTTATTTAATAATGTTTTAAACCTGCAGTTTTGAAGGTTTTTTTTGTTTATTTTAGATCCAGTATTTTACAATGTATCTTACTTCATAGATTTCTTTTCAGAGCTAATATGAAGAGTGTTGAGAGAAGTAAAGCATCCTCTGCTGTTCTGAACACAAATAATGGAATACCTTTCTAAACTTACATGGCTTATATATATTCACAGGTTTTCTTAATGAATGAGATTTTTGTGTACTTCTCTACATTTAAACATACTTTTTTTTTTAAGTTGATTTTTTTTTTTTGAGACAGAGACAGCGTGAGTAGAGGAGTGACACAGAGAGAGAGGGAGAGAGAGAGAGAGAGAGAGAATCTCAAGCAAGCTCCATGCTGCCAGTGCAGAGCCCACTGTGGGGCTTGAACTCCTGAAATCATGAGATTATGGCCTGAGCCAAAACCAAGAGCTGGACACTTAACTGGCTGAGCTACCCAGGCACCCCAACTTAAACATACTATAAGCATCTGAAAGCATCCACTGTATGCATGGGACCACACGCCTTTAATTTCATAACAGCTTGAAGACTCACAGACAAAATCACTGAATATTAGAACCCTGAATTTTAACGTGCCCTTAAAGATTATGTAATTAAACCTCCTAAATTGTGTTAAGAAGTTTATGTATAGTATCTCTGCCAGTTTTCACCTAGCCTGTGGTACACATCTCCACTGATAGAAAACCATTTTTTTATTTTCTAGAATGGCATATTCCAGATGTTGATCTAAATAAGTTTCCTTTAATTTTATCCACCGGCCCACATCTAATTCTGTGCAACAAACAGAACAAATCTACTTTCCTTTTTCCACATTATAGTCTAACTTCTCTGAAAGTAACCATCATGTCCTTTTTGAATTGCCACTTCTTGGTTATTTTTCAAAGATATAGCATCAAACACAGAGTAACACAGGAGGACCACTTAACTACTTTTAGATACTATTTTTCTATTAATGACATCTAAGTTCACATTAGCTCTTTTGATGGCTGCCATTTTGCTATTACCTCCATCGATATCCATAAGCCTTGGTAAATTTGACATATCCTTCAAGCTTTTGAGATTCAAGTAGTTTTTAAGCACCACTGTGTGATAGACATTCTGAAATACTAGGGGCACAAAGAGATTAACACATGGTCCATCTCAAGTCTGCTGAAGAGATGGATGTGCAAACCCAGGACTGCAGGACCCTACACTTTTGAGTACACTCTAACAAAGTCCTATTTCTTTCATCCATCATATTTACTGTCCAACCCAGGTTTATTTTATTCACATTTTACAAACATGTTCTGTTTGTTCACACAAGTAGTAGATAAAAATATGGTAGCAAAAAAGAAATAAATATGAACCCTTGAGGCACATGTTATCACTACTGTTTGGGGATGTGTGTTCAAGCAGTCGTAGATTCTCCCATTCATGTTACTGCACACCTGCATTTCTCTCTCTTCCACAAGGTTGCCATGAAATGCCCTGTGAAAGGTCAAATACTCTATGTCTCTGAATACTTTTTTCGAATATGCCCAGCTGTAAGTCCTATCCAAAAGGGCAAGAAGTTCCTATGATGTGACTTTTCTCAGTGAGCCCATGCTGGCTTCATGTCATCACTGCTTCCTCATACAGAGGTAAACATCCCTGCAGATCACAAAATTAGTCTACTTACTACTGGTTAGAGTTTCATGCTCACTGATACGCATGTCCTTTCCTGTCTCCTAGTTTTCTTTTCGTTTACATGTACATTTCCTACTAGGATCTGAGAATTCATTTTTTCTCCACACCTTTTACTTCATCTCTGTATGCCTCCAGTTAACACAGTTGTTGGTAACTACCAAAAAAAATTATCAGTAATTTATCACTAATTATCAATGGCTTCCTAATGCCAAAGATTAGTCATCTGAAAGAAATGTAGCATAACCTCCAAATTGGGACAAATCTAAAGTTTTAGCAAATCACTTCTTTTAGCAAACCTCTTTTATATACATATTTAAATGCTTATGTATTTATTTTGAGTTCGAGGGAGAGTATGTGTATGTGAAAGGGGGAAGGGCAGAGGGAGGGGGAGACAGAGGATCCAAAGCAAGTTCTGAGCTGACAGCAGGGCTTGAACCCATGAACCATGAGATCATGACCTGAGCTGAAGTAGGACTCTTAATCAACTGAGCCACCCATGTATCCCTATCTCCTATCTTTTATCTTTGGTTGGCCAGAGTAGTTGTCTGCCTAATAAATTAAAAATAATTAAGGATTAGAACAATTAATTAATTAACACAATTACGTGTAAAATAGCTCATGGCATTAAGTTTATGGATGAGACACACTATATTTGTGTTAGCTGAAAAATAAAGAAGAAGATAACTTTAGTTAATTCAATATATATTTGTTGAGCATCTACCCTGTGTCATGCAGTAATAACCCTTCTCTTACAGTCTCCTGGGTGAACAAGTTATATTTAAAAGAAGATACACAAAGGACACCTGGGTGGCTCAGTTGGCTAAGCATCTGACTTCAACTCAGGTCATGATCTCACCATTCATGGGTTCCAGCCCCACATCAGGCTCTGTGCTGACAGCTCATAACCTGAAACCTCCTTCAGACTCTGTGTCTCCCTCTCTCTCTGCCCCTCTCCTGCTCTCTCTCTCTCTCTCCCTCTCTCTCTCTCAAAAATAAATAAATATTGAAAAAATGAATGAAAATAAAAGAAGATACACAGAGATTTTTCAAAGATAGAATATATAAGATAAAGAACTTAGAAGATGAAGTATGCATTTAAGAGTCATTAGCAGGTACATAGCTGAAACTGAATAAAATGAGAAGAGAAGTAAGAGGAAAATATTAAGCAAATCCATAATACAGAGATATGGGTCATAGAGATTGCCTTAACCTGACGACTAGGAGGCACTAATGGTTAAAAATCACGTGCAACTTGCGTATCAAACCAAGATATCAAGAGAGAAAATAATCACATTACTTTGTTAAACCTTCCTTCATTCACATTTATGTGGCAAGCACTTGTTAAGCCTCTCTCCTTACAACACATTTGTAAGGGAGGTTCTATTTTTATCCTCATTTAATAGATGAAGAAGTTAAGCAATACTTCTAAGATCACAGAACTGGTAGGTATCTGAGCAAGGATGCAAGTCCAAGCAAAGGATTTCTGATTGAATTTGTCAAAAAGAATCTGGACCCTCAGAGTAACTGTTGGCAAGAAATGCTTAGATCTTAAGAGCAGCTCTGCATATGGACTTACTTTATGTCTGGATATCAGTCATATCTAATACTTTACTTGTTTGCTAATTTTTTTCCTGATCTTCCAAAGCCCTAAACTTCTATACCCCCACTTGCTAATTCGTAGATTTGTCATTTTCTTCCACCTCATTGTACCTCATCCTTCATATACTAGTCACACTGGATGCTTTTGAGACCTCACCTTATACTTTTCACTGCTAGGTCTTCAAAGATTTGCCCATCTCTACTTTCCACAAACTCAAGCTTCACATCCTCTGGGGAACCTTCTCTGGTCATCCATGCCAGAGCTGGTTTTATGAGTGTGGGACCAGTGCAAGTGCACAGGGTCCTTCACACAGCAGGGCCATCTGCTATGGGTTTAATACCCTGTAGTTGCCATCTTGCCTTCTCAAAAATTTAGTGTTTTAAATAAAGTCCAATAAGGCAATGGAAGCCATGCCTGGAACTGTGAGATTTTTTTTTTTTAATGTTTTATTTATTTCTAGGAGAGAGAGAGAGACAGCGTGAACAGGGGAGGGTCAGAGAGAGAGGGAGTCACAGACTGAAACAGGCTCCAGGCTCCGAGCTGGCAGTCAGCACAGAGCCCGACGCGGGGCACGAACCCACGAACCGCGAGATCATGACCCAAGCGAAAGTCGGACGCTTAACCGACTAAGCCACCCAGGCGCCCCTGGAACTGTGAGATTTAATTCACCTACAGTTCTGCCTCCCATTTTCTCCAATGCCTGCCCAAGTTCCCCCATCCTTCTCCTAACCCAGTGACCTCTTTCTGACCCCATCCTCACCTGCCAAGGGGCCCGAGTGCAGATGTGAGATAGTCAGGATCAGGCTGGGTACCTTTGATACTCTGTATACATGTGCCACAATGCCGAAGGGAGTATGACATGAAAGGGTAAGTAGAATCTCAACCATGACAGGTTGAGAGAGATACTACTGAGCAAGAAAGGAGAAAGGTTGTTTTCTCCTTTTGAACAGGGGTCTCTCACATTTTGATTTTTTCATTGAATTCTGAAAATTATGCAGTCACGCTTCCTACAAGGGTTTCAAATACAAAGTCCCTTGGGCCTCATACAGGATAACATGAATGAGTCAAGTGAATTGGATGGTTGGACACTGGGGCAAACTAGGAAGTATATATCCCTTCAAAAGTGGGCCACCACTCAGATTCAGCCAATCATTCCCACAAAGGAATCTGAACCCGAAACTGCCATTATCTTCTGATTTTTCAAGTAAATCTGAATTTTTATATGAAACATTCAAATTTCTTAAAGGTCAATAATTGACTTTTAAGAATTATAAAACTGTGAGTACGGCCAAATAAAATACCATTGAGGGTTAAATATGACTGGGCCATGGGCCACGATTTTGCAACCTCTGAATCTCTGGCTTATTGAGAATGCTGTTTTAAATGTTACCTCCTATACTAGACTTGGCTCTGTGATAAAATATATCAAGTATTTGTGGTTTGCTCTTGAATCTCCAGAACCTAACATAATTCTTGGCAATTCATAGAGGCCAGTATTATGAAATAAAAGCCTAGTCACCTTGATCTATAACTGCTACCTGATAAGAAATGCTTAGGCAGGTAATTTTTATATTATTAAGTGAATATCTTCAACATATGTGCATATTTATGCATACATACCTGAAAATCATTATATTATCAGAACTCATACTCAAATTATCAATTTATCATTAGATAATTATTTCAGTGGTTTTATAATATGAAACACATCTTTTATTTTGTAAAGTGCAAAGATACAAGCAAAAAGCATCATTTTCATCAAAGGACTTAAATATTAATATTCATGAATTTTATGAATTTCTTCACATAAATGATTAGTATTACATTGGGAAAGAAGCATCAGTGAGTCAGGCTTTTAAAAACTCAGAGGTCAACAGGTAAAAAAATCTTTTACAGTATACTTACCGGCTTAAAAAAACCAAACAGTAAAAAATAATTGAAAGTTACCACAGATACTTTTTATTATAAAATTAGGATTTCAATAATAATTGTACATTATGAAATTTTCAAATATCCTCTCAGAAAACTGTCTCTTAAAATGTGTCCCTTAAAAATTGGGCAATGAATTATAATGTAACAAAACAACACTTGACTCAGGCCCAAGATTCTTAGCAAGTCCTCAGTTTACTTTTTTGGCTATAACCTTTGACAGATCACTTACATTCTTTGGACCTTACTCTCCTGGTAAAATAAAGATCATCTGCAAAGTTTTGAAAGTCTCTTCCAATTCTAATGTTTTATGATCATAAAGGTGTCACATTATTTGAAGTGATTTTTTTCTTTCAGTCATTCAACATATTTTAATTGAGTACCTACTATGTGCCAGGCACTATTCCAGACACTGAGGATACAACAATAAACAAAGCAGGAAAAAAAATCTGCCCTCCCGTATGTTTGTACGGGAGACAGAGAGACATTAAAACATAAGAAATAAAGGTATTACACAAGGTATTAATGGTGGCAAATGATGTAGAAAAAAATGAACCAAATTAGAGAGTTTTAGAATATTGTTGGAGGGTGAAAATTGACGTTTAAGGGAAGTAGTCAATGCCTTTATTGAGAAGTTGATGTTAGAACAAAGACACAAAGAGGAAAAGATATGAGCCATGTGGACATCTTGGGGAAGTATATACTGGACACAGAAAACAGCTGGTGCAAAATACTTGAGACAGTACTGGCCCTGCCATGATCAGAAAACAGCACAAATGCCAGTTTGAATAGAGAAGGGGGAGGGAAAAGAGTAGAATATGAATTTATCTAGGTAACTTGGAGAAAGTTTCATGTAGGGCCTTTGTACTGACTTTGACTTTTACGCTGAGAAAAATTAGAGCAATCAGAGTTTTGAGCAGAAGATTAACCTAATATGACATAGATTTCAACACCTAAGCTGTTCTGTTGAGATTAGACTATGGATGGAAATGATAGAATTGGGTATAGACAAGTTTGAAAGCTTATCTAAATATGTAGGTGAGACATGATAATGGCTTGGACCAAGAAGAAGGTGGCAGTGGAGGTGATAAAAAGTGTTTGGACTCTGCACCTATTTTGAAGGTAGTGCTGATGGGCTCTTCTGATGGTTTCGGTGAGAGAATGAAAGAACAGAAGGAGTTGAGAATGATTCAACATTTTTAGCATAAGTATCGGGAAGGATGAGGAAGACTGGGTAGAACAGGGTTTGTGGTGAAGAGGAGCTCATTTGGGAAATGCCAAATTTACATAGAAATATCAAGTATGCAGTTAGATATAAGAATCAGTTCAAGAGAGAGGTTCAGGTTAAAGATATACATTGGGATAAAGAGTACTTTTCTCATGATGAGCACTGAGTAAATCACTATATGATACACCCAAAACTAATATAACAGTGTATGTTAACTATACTAGAATTAAAAGTTAAAAATTTAATTAAAAAGGCGTAAATTTGAAAATTGCCAACATATAAATGGTACTCAAAACCATGAAACTGAAAAATGTCAACAATGGATTGAGTGTTCAGAGAAAAGGAAATTAACGTACAGATTATGCTGGGGATGTTCCAATGTAAAAGGGTCAAAAAGAAGTGGAGGAGCCAGCAACAGAGTGGGATAAGGAATGGCCAGTAAGGTAGGAGGATATTAGGAGAATATAATAAACTGAAATCCAGGGTGAGAAACTCCAGGAGGGAGTGTTCAACATGCCTAATGCTGCCAAAGGTCAAGTGGAATGTGGACTAAGCGACTTTGGATTTATCAGTGTAGAAGTCACTGGTGACAGTGATGACAATTCACTAGAGTGGATAAGGAGTAAAATGTAAGTGAAGTGGTTAAGAGGAAGAGAAAGAAAAGGAACTGGAGACAGCATGTATAGACAACTTTCTGAGGAGTTTCATCATGAAAGGAAGCAGAGAATGAAGGTGGAAGCTGCAGAAGGAAGTAGGGTCAAGACGGGATTGTTTTTTAAAGACGGGGAAGATAAGGGCATGTTTATGTGCTGATGGGAATCTCTATGAAAAAAAGGAAATATTGATGATCTAGGGGAAAGGGGAGAAAATTGCTTGAGCGATACTTTTAAAATAGGTGATAGGAGATGAGATCTGGTGTACAGAAAGAGGAGTTGGTGGTCTTAGCTGGAGAACACAGTTTATCCTCAGAAACAGGAGAGAAAGAAGAGCATAAGCAACAAATGTTAGTAGGTGGGCAGACAATGGGCAACGTATAAAAATTGTTTTGTGATTGTACTAATTTTTTAAGATTGTAGCTAACATTTTGGGGTTTCTTCATATGTGCTGGAAACTTTAAAAAATATTGTCTATATTATTTAATTCTTGTAACACACTAGGGATAATTCTACATAATTAATAAACGAAGAAGTAGAAAGGTGAATTACATGCACACTGTCAAGCCCCATCTGGTGGCAGAGCCTGGCTTCCGACACCAGTGGTCTCCACTGGGAGCCTGTTCTACTGGCCACTATACTACACTGCTTCTGTTCTTTCTAGGAAAAAGCGTTGGTGATATTGAGAGATGACTTTCTGAAAATCAATTCTGTAGATATCTCTTAATCATTTACTATGGAATGGTATCTTAGGCAGAAATTAAGAATTGCCACATATTCAAAAATTGCACTTACTTAAAATTACTTAAATTATCATAAATCTGGTGATGCTCACACCAACAATAAAACTGAGATAGAGAAAGAGATTCATATTTCCCATGTGGGAACATTGGGACATATGATTATTGAATGAGAAGTAGTATCATTTACATTATGTTTAGTTACTTGTCTGCTCTCTCAGCTCTTATAAATTAAATCTATTTACATGAGACTTTATTACTTTGTAAAATAATTTTTTAAAATGGTGCACTATATTCCAAGGGCCTTAAAGTTTACTAGAAAGCCCCTACACTCACCTGGAGGATAAAAATGCCTTTCCTCTTCCCTTCTCTGGATCGTTTTTCAGCCAACTGAATATCCATTCCTTCTCTCTTCTCAGTCTGAGATACTGCACAAAATTTAAATTACAGAAGCTATCTGGTGCAGATGTATTGGTGATTTCAGGTTGCTCAGTAATCTACGACCTATGCAGCTTATTCTTAAATGTTCATCGTATTTGCAGACCAGAGTCCTGGGGTTATGGGCTTTTTTTTTTTTAAGGCCAAAAGGCAAAAGAAGCCCAATGGATATGAGTGTGTGACTTTTCCAGGTTCATCACAACCCCCAATTCAAAACTTTTGTGCTACAATAAATACATAGCTTGTTTGATTAATGGATTTAGTTCCTGGAAACTGTCTTAGCAGAATTTACTTAAGGCTTTCAACCCTGTGCTACAAAATGAGAAATTTAACCAGGATATCAGTTGATGCATTTCCTTCGCTATTTTTCTAAGAGCAAGATTGGAAAGTTTTATGACACTGTGTTCTCAAGCTGGCAGGATTTAAACAAACAAAGTTCCCTTGCCACAAGAAAAGGTTGCTTTTGTTCTTCTAGCAGCTTGTTTCAAGTTGAGCAGTACACTCATTTCTAATACATCTGGAAGGTGCCAAGATCAGTCGCTTACATTGGATCATAGTTCAGTGGACACTATGATGATTACATTTTAAGAGTCGTGTCTGTCCTTTGTGTAAATACCCCTGTGGCCTTTAAACCACTCAGAAGACATAGACTGCTCTCTGTGCGACTTTCCCCCCAGGGTCACCATAAACCCTACTGCCTTTTGCCCTGCCTGATATTTCTAGATTTCTAGTATTTCTAGATTTGGCCTTACTTCTTAGCTTTTGGCTCTCTGCTCACATATACTTTGTACCTTCCTGTTTCCCTCTCCAGCCCTACTTGCCTCTTTCTCTATCCCTGTTATGACGACTGCCCACTAAGTTTTTTATTGTTTTTCCCTTCCTCCCATAGCTTCAGGCTCAACACTTATTTCTACTCTACTCCTGCCTTGTCTGACTTTCAGAAATGTTAGCTCCTCCTCTCCTCCCTTCCAATCCCTGCACAGTACCTTCAATCAGTTTATGGCAGCTGTTTCTGGGACTTGACATTATCAAATCATCCACTTCTCCCAGACTGTTCCTACAAAGCTTTGTTTTATGAATGTTCATTACCTGCAGCTTCCCTGAACTCCCTCCACATTTGACTTCCTTCGAATGTTCAGCAAACAACACAACCATGAATGACTATGATCCTCTTACCAAAGATGAACTCTGTTGCCTCTAAACTCTTAGTTCTTCTAAACTTGTTTTGTCACAGTCTCAATTTTTATAGCACTTATCAGACTCCCTTATATAGTAGATATTACTTTGCACCTCTTACTTTTCCTTGTATATTTTAAGCCCCTTGAGAGTGGGGGTCATGAGTTATAAATATAAGTGTCACCCATAGGACCTCACTTCCAAAAGGTTCTATCTGTCTAACAGATGACTCTATTTCTCATGGTGGCAGTGAAGAAAGGAGGGAAAATGATGAAAGGAAGACAGTTTAGCATTTGTTAAAGTGATATAAATACAGATTGATTTTTTTGGTTCCTGGACCAGAGCCAAGAGATAGATGATAAGGATGGACAAGGGCTTAAGAAGGCTCAGAGGACATTCTGAGTGGTTGGGGAAGATGTTCTAGACAACCAGGTCTCAGCAGGTGCTTTTTTTTTTTTCCTGATTATCCATCCATTATCTGATTAGCCTATATCCTGGAGTATGTCCAGATACTTGGAGGCTTCATGTGGGTAGGTGTCCAGGATCTATGACCAAAGTTGGCCACATGTATTATACTCACACAAAAGAGTTTAGCTCTTAGGTGTCTGGAGAGGAAGCCTTTGGTTGACCCCTCTAAGTTATGATGGTCACATTGTAGAATTGTGCCTGAAAGAGGTCTTTCGCCCACTCGGGCACAAAGGTAGCTATATCTGTGGTGATATAGGACAGAGATCCATCAAAAGCAGCAGAACTCTGAGCAGGGATCATGAAATTTTCCACCCCTGCACCCCAACTGTAAACCCAATGTCAATCCTGTACTACCTGAGTTGAGCACAGTATAAAAGCCCTGTTGGCTATGAGTTTGATCTCTGTTCTCACAACCTTGGGGATTTTATCACCCTCCCTAGAGGCTATTCTAATTGCTTAGCTTCACAGTTCACCATTCTTAACAGAGGTGAATCCTAAAAGCTGGGCTCATTTCTTCTCTTATCTCTTTGCATAAAGTTTAATGGGCACGCAATCTTTTAGCTTTTCTTCTGTCTGAAAAGTTGTGATAACAAAAATAACAATGGCAACAAGCTTGTGTGAAGTTAATTATTTTAAATGAGCAAAGAAGACCAAGTACCTGAGAAGAAAATGGCTCAGAAATTGGAAAGAAAGCATTATGCTCTGCTACAGTTGGTTGGTATTTGGCTCTTTTATTTTCCTCCTGAGTAACATAAGAGCCATTGAGCTCAGAGGACGTGAACATCCTGTACAGGAAATAGATGGCGTATGGAGGAGGTGAGGGGGGCACCTGGCAGTCTTTCTTTGAATTTTTCACTGAGCGTCACTTGAATATGTTATAGAAGCAAGGAAAGGGCTGGAAAACAGGCTCTGCTTGGATGGCTTCCAGCACACTCCACAAAGCTCAGGAAAAGCTCAGCTAAGCCACATGCATTTTATGTTTTCCTGAGGAAAGACTTTGCTTGTTGGTCTCAGGGTTAAGGAGTTTCAGCAAGTTTTTATAGAGACACTAAAACATTCTCTTTATATTTTCCTCTGCCACTGGATAGAATTGAGGATGTGGGCACTTAAGTGCCTGCTGAGCTGGTTAGCTCCCAGAGAGGAGTTGGTGCAGTGACTACAGAGTAGTGAGCCCCTAGCTACCTATCTTCATTGGGTGTATCCTGTGTGTGTGTGTGTGTGTGTGTGTGTGTGTGTGTGTGTGTGTGTGTTGTATAAAATCTTAGTTGAAATTTGAATAAATTAAATTGAGAAGAGTGGATGTATGCATTTCAGGACTTCTTATTTTGACTAGATAGTGCAGAATGAACCCCATATTCATTTCTGACAGAACATGGCTTTCTCAAGAACAAGAACAAGTGAGCGCCATGTAAATTGTGAAGTATAGAGAGGCAGGAAGGTGAGGGAAGTGACAGTGATCTTAAGACTGTCAAGAACTGTAGCATTTTCCTTTTCCCAAAAATATTTTTGAGGAGAAAACTAGAGCATTTGCTGTTCCTTTGTGAGAATGATTTGGAATGCTCATTGGAGCAAAAAAGGCCATTTATGAACTGACTCCAGCTTTTCTTTGGCCTGTCATACACCATTGTGTTTATTTGAGAACCTGAGATTTACAGTGAGTGAATATTAACAGAGAACAAAACCTCTAGTCATTGCAATTTGCAT
The DNA here is from genome assembly GCA_017311185.1 of Proteles cristata cristata. Classification (NCBI taxonomy): domain Eukaryota; kingdom Metazoa; phylum Chordata; class Mammalia; order Carnivora; family Hyaenidae; genus Proteles; species Proteles cristata. The sequence goes on from JAESUZ010004621.1 coordinate 1,019,861, forward strand.
TTGCCAGTGTGGGTTTTTCTTTTATCTGGTGAACTTAAATTATTTCTTTTCCAGAAAACAAAATATAATTTTAGCTTTCTCGCTCATGCTTTTCTATTGGAAGCTTACTACTGTAATCTTTAAGCCATTCTACCTTCCTCACAAACTTATATTTTTCTTGTTTATAATTAATGTTTTGTTATATGGTAATTTTTTAAAAATATTACCTATAAAATGAATATGTAATTATAATAAATGGAGACACTGAACTATTGTTAGCATATTTGATATTATCAGTGTATTTTTTCATGTTTTCAGTTTTATTCTATTAAGATTAGAAATTGGACTCCTTTTTTAAATTATATGATTGCAGTTTATGAGTAAGAATCAACTGGTTAAGTAAGTGTGAGGAAGCGTTTAGAAGTGAGAAAGGAAATTATCCTGGTGCTGATGAAGAAATTTACAAAGATATTCAAGAAAAACAAAGATCTATTAAATTTTAGCTGTCACTTAGTGTCTTTCAAGAGAAGTGTACCCTTAAGTTTATTTTCCATTTTCTAATGAGGAAGAGCATACAACTCCCTTGATCAAGTTACTGACAAGATGGTATGGTGCAAGGTACCTAAACCAATGCTATGAATAAAGTGGTATAAATCAGGTGCTTGAATGGAATAGTGACACAAAGAAGTTCTACTTCTGCCTAATAAGGCAGCGCCACCTACTGCACACAAGCTTTATTTTGTGTTTGAGATTCTTTAGTAGAAGCTCATCTCTAGGACTTAAGCACAGAACAAAATCATTTTGCCCTTTGTTATCTTTTAAGATAGAAATCTACATCAATTTATTGTCAATTTATTATTTGTCTTCCTTGTGTATGTATGTATGTATGTATCAGTCTAAACATTCATATCGAGAATAATAAGAGGGTGGGAGAGAATGGGAGATAAAGAATGTAAATATGAAAAAAGATAAGAATAAGGAACATCCCTTTTTAATGTCTGCTGATATGTCTTTTATTCTTAAAAAAAGGCTGATGCACATTCACATGCCCTTTTACATGTACTAATGACATAAAAATCACTATTAGACAATGCTTGTTTAAAATGAACTGTTGTTCATATTTCAACCAAGGCTGCTCACAGGTGACTCCTTCATTAAATAATTACAGATTTAATAGGTGTTCGTTGGATTCTCCATCTCTACTTTTTTTTTTACATTCCTATCATAACACTTAATTCTACAATATATTTTAATAATAACTCATAATGTTCCTAATGCATTTTGCATTATAGCATCACATAAGTGTTTACATGAAATATTAACAAGAGCACATCTTTTTATTAAGTGGGGGTCATTAATTATTCTTTCGACCATTTTGGTTTATTTCATCTAGTGTATTACAACACAACATGAAATAAGTGACAGTGGATATGGTGCAATGGTAATTATGATTCTTTTTATCATTCCTTATAACTCTTCCAAGGTCTTAACTGGTTACTGACTGCTTATATCATTCACGACAAAGTTTAGACTTTTGTGCTAAGAAGATCATAGCATTTCAGATCCTGATTTATAATGAATTTTTCTGCATACATACACTTCTATTAGATATCATTGTCATGCTACTATTAACTTATGTATATGTTAATGGAATGTCAAACAATTTGGAATATATAGTATTTGACATTATCAGGACCTTGATTTCCAAATAAACTAAAATATAATAAAACCTATTTCTATATCATGTGCCAATGTCATAATTATATAATCGAAACATGTTTGGTACCTAGACGTACAAAAAGCACAGATGGTTTCAGTGTTGTATCCTGATTTGAAGAAAACCTATTTGAATTGTCAAAAACTTGATTTTTTTATTTTTGTCTCTATCTGTAAAAACTTTTGTCACATTTATTCTAACTGTACTCATTCAATTAAAACCGATTAAATACCTGCTACATGTTAGATTCTATGCTAGGCTCAGTTATTAAAATATAAATTTCTCACTGTCAGTGAGCTCCCTTTCTTTTAGGGCAAACAGTGAGTGGATAGTTCTAGAACATTAAAAACAAGGAACTGTGGGCATAAAAGGAAGTAATCTCCACCAATACTTCAGTAAATCCATACTTCCTGGAAGACAAAAATCCTAAAGTAAGTCTGCAGAGATGATAAAGTATTTGTCAGGAAGACAGGTAGAGGGAGTGTGCTCCAGGATTGGAGATAGTATTTGCAAACACACTGAAATGAAAGAGCATGGAGGTTTGGAAAGATACACAGTGTTCAGTTCACCTGGGACTCAAGACTGTGAGTGAGGATGTTCCAAGAGGTGAGACTGGACAAGTAGGCAGAGATCAGATAGTGGAGGGTCTTTTATGCTTTAGGACTTTATTCTGAATGCTTTAATGTTTTTAAAATGTTTAAAGTAGGGCAGTGAGGGAGCGAGTGATGGGATGCAATTCAAACTGATTCGAAAGTCCCCTCCAGGGACACTGTTGAGAAAGGGTTCAAATAGGGTGTGACCAGAGGGAGAGGGAGGCGACTGATCCAGTGAAGACTGAGAAATGATGAAGGCAGAGGGCAAGGGGTAAGTGAATGTCTGGTGGGTTATTACACTGGTAGAACTAATTCAATGTCCCAACAAATGTGAAAACTATAGAAGAAGAAGTCCAGGGAAACTTGCTTCCAGCCTAGAAAGAGTCTGGTGGCCCCATCCACTAGACTCCAGGCAGTACAGACTGGAGGTGAGCAGTGTGGAGAGGAGTTCTACTGTAAAGTCATTCTATATACCCAGCAGAGAGATCCAACATGTGGCTGGTTACTGACATGTGGAATTCAGAAGAGAGATTTGTGTCAGAGCTCTTCTAATCATTGTGAATCCTTAATGATATGTGCAAATTGACTGAAGAATAATAAATTGGTTCCATCTTCTAAGACCTTCACTTATCCTGCTGTTCTTACATCCCCATCCTCCCCACAGAGGACTGGTACGAACAGTTGTATCCCCTCATCCTTACCCTGAAGGACTGCATGGGAGAAGTGGTGAACCGAGCCAAGCAGTCCTTGACATTCGTGCTCCTTCAGGAACTTGCATACAGCTTGCCTCAGTGCTTGATGCTGACTCTGAGAAGGGACATCGTCTTCAGCCAAGCGGTAGGTGCCTCTTTTCGTTGTGAGCACAGTGCCGTGCCGGGTGGCTAAATATTCTCCTTGGTGACAGTAGAGGTCTTCTTTTAGTAGTTTCATTTTTAAAGGGATTCTTTACTTAAATGTTTGGCATGAGGTTTTCTTGTTCATAATAAACATGAACCGAATGGAAACAGCTTATGAGATCTTAAGTATTTATTTCTGCAAAGAGATGGCCAAGACTCTGCAGTGTACATTCTGTTTCATGGTGCAGAGAGTCCGTGAAGAACAGGCTGCCCGTCCTGTCATGGTATTATGCTCTGGGGTCTCCACACAGTACAGTGTGGAAAGAAAGGGGCGGCTGCCTTCCACAGCAGGTGACAGCTGGGACTGGCACAAGGGATCTGTTTGCAGCCTCTCATTTATACAGCTCCCTGAGGAATCCCAGGACAAGACCTCATAATGATCTCTTTTTTGTTTTGTTTGCTTATAAATTCAGTTTGCAGGGCAGTAATGCTTAAAGAAGGGTTTGACAGAACCACCTCTTTGCCCACCCCCCAGCCCTGTCTCATGACACCAAGGCTGGTCTCCATCACAGTGGCTGTCCTAGGGGCCGTTCTTCTCCCTTCCGCCTCCACACCTACACCTGAGTTTTATAGATATACATATGGAGGAAAGGAGACAGAAGCCTCTCTTTCTAAACATTCCAGGCAAAGGAAATATCTTAACCCAACTGTCTGTGTATCCCACTATTTCATGGATGTTTCACATACTTGAAAAATTTTAATTAAATCTGTGATGCCTCAAAAATCTTAAATATTTTTCAATTAAAGTTTGCTGACCCTAGTCAATTTATTCATTGACTTTTTTTTTTTTTTTTTTTTTAGCTTGCTGGATTAGTTTGCGGTTTTATCATCAAACTACATACAAGTTTGCATGACCCTGGCTTCCTACAGCAGCTCCACACAGTGGGGTTGATAGTGCAATATGAAGGACTGCTAAGTACATATAGTGAGTATTGCTTTGGCACATGCTAAAATCGTATTCTTATTCATAAGGATAGTTGATCCATAGATTCTATGGTTAAACTTAAAAATGAGAAATAAACCTTTATGACATCAGGCCTTACAGAAATAATGTAACTTTCAGTTCTGTGCATTCATTCACTTTGTAACTGTACTCTTATCCTCATTATGTTTTGAAATTGGAATTATAGATTATTTCATAGTGGAGTCCTGAGCACCCATCTGGCTTTTTTAATATAAAAGGCTCTTTGCCAACAGAGTTTCAATGACTGGATTTTTAAAGTCCCAACTCTCGAATGTCTGGAGCTGCACTATTCAATACATAGCCTGGTGGGGCTATTGAGCACTTGAAACGTGTCTAGTCCAAATCAATATGTACTAGACATGCACATCAGATTTCCAAGACTAGTAAAAACTCGTTTTATGTTAATATGTAATAATTTTATATTGATTCATAACTAGAAGATATTTGGGGTATATTGGGTTAGAGTAAAATATATAATTAATATTAATTTCACCTTTGTAAACTTTATTCTTTTAAAAACATGACCAGCAGGAAATTTAAAATTATGTATGTAGCCTGCATTATATTTGTATTGGATAGTGTTGATCTGGCATCTAACTTATTTCCTCCTTATTAGGCTTTCTTTGTTAGTGTGCTGAGAAATAAAACTAGCGTGAGCCTGGGTCAGTGGTCTACAATTCAGCCATCTCTATTATTTCTAGAAAATCAAATATCATTCCTTCCAATGGAAAGAGATCTGCACGATACTTTGTTTTGTAAAGGAGTTAAAACTTCTCTACAGCCTTCCAGCGAATGTACACATTCTTCTTTCCCTCAAAGGGTACTTAGACTGCTGGAGTCCACTGAAATGGTATTTATTTCACTGGTGAAAGCCTTCAGCCTCTGAGGAAAAGTGTTTAGAATTTATTCACTGCACTCAGAAACTCATTCGCTAAAAGGCTAGAACAAATCTTAGCAGGGAGGTGTAGTACCAAATGACACTTTCTTCAATAGTATATTTGTAACAGTACTCCTTCTCCGGTGTGTAGGTGATGAAATCGGAATGCTAGAGGACATGGCTGTTGGCATTTCAGATTTGAAGAAAGTTGCATTTAAAATAATTGAAGCCAAGTCCAATGATGTCTTGCCAGTTATCACAGGAAGGCGGTAAGTGGTACCCATTTCCTTGAGACCAAGCTTTGGTAGATATTTGTCTTAACTCCTGACAAAGGAGCCAAGGAGAATTAAGGTTTGGCTTCGAAAATTTTCTTCTATTCTTTTTTTTCCCTTTTTTGTGTGAAATACATTAGGTGATACAACGGGAGAAGATTTTGAAAAACTCCCAGAAGTCTCATGAATGTTTATAAATTGTCCGGTGGTGAGGTGAGCCTGGTAGTGTTCCCCATGAAATATGAGGAATTCAAAAGAATAGCAGGCATCAGAAGATCATTTTTCACTTTATTAGTATCTATTCCAGAGCTCTGGATGTTTTTACTTTTGCTGGAGTCATTTGGTTAATAGTGTCATAATTCCTGAAATGACTTTATATTAAATTCTATTAAAAGCAGCAACATTTTAGAAAGGATCTATTTCTGTGTCAGGGGCATATACCACAATTTTTCTTAATTATTTTTGACAATTCACTCATAGGCTCAAATTTCCAAGAATGGTTTTTAAATAAATAGCTTTGAAGGTCAGTGTATGACGGACAAAATAGAAATAGTTAAGAAAAATGATGATGTGTAGAATAGACCTCCAACAGAAAAATTACATCCTTTGGTAAATCATTTCAGTCAGAAGTCCACCAGATTGTAACCATTTGGGAATTAGTTCTTTTAAATGCTGCATGAGGATATTTGAAATTTGCAACATACTTAGATCACAGTGAAAAATATGAATGTACTAAAGAGAAGGCCCTTTTCATACTGCAGAGAGATGGAGAGGAAAGTAAGTAGAAAAGTTCAAACTAAACTTGCTTTCTTGGGGTACCTGGGCGGCTCAGTCGGTTAAGCACCTGACTCTTGATCTGAGCTCAGGTCATGATCTCATGGTTTCTAAGTTCAAACCCTGCATCAGGCTCTGCACTCATGGTGTGGAACCTGCTTGAGAGTCTACCTCTCCTTTTGTCTGCCCCTCCTCACTTGTGTGTGCTCTCTTTTTCTCTCTCAAAATAAGTAAACATAAAAAAATATTTATCGCGTCGGGTTCTGTGCTGACTGCCAGCTCAGAGCCTGGAGCCCGTTTCAGTCTGTGACTCCCTCTCTCTCTGACCCTCCCCTGCTCACGCGCTCTCTCTCTCTCTCTCCTAGAAATAAATAAAAATATAAAAGAAATATTTAACTAACCTTGCTTTCTTGTCTATAGCCAACATATCATAGTTATTTTAAACTTTGTATGAAGGATGCTCAGAGACACATGATTGAATGAAAGGTGACTATTTCTTATACATAAAGAAAAAATACCCTCATAAACTAAATATTTCATCTGTGAACTCATGCTTAATTTTCCATGCATCGGAAGAAAAAAAATCATTCATACACACACCTGGAAAATAATACCACTCTATATTACCATGGAGATTATTATCAAAAGCGGAAAACTAATACTTTGATCACAATTAATACAGAAAACTTACCAGGCCATTTGGTGTTGGCAGAGTGTCGAGGCTTTTTCCGAGGGAGTGTACAGGCTGTACCTAAATTCTAAGGTTATGAAACAGATGCCAGTGGAACTTTTAGAATAGCAAAGTGAGCACCTTGGCAAATCCTCTCTCCCAACAGCAACACTCCAGTTGGACAGAACTCTCTAGAACAACCATCTTGAGGCTAAGGAAATAAATGTGTACACAAACTCACAAGTACTTATTGATGAAAAACTAGTGGACATTGGTTAAGACCATCGGTGTCTGCTGGCTTTCTTGCCTGGAGTCGCTCCCATCTGAGCCAGCGGGGCAGCTGGGTCAGCACAGTTCCGCTGCAGTGACGCATCCTGAGAAGACCCGCGGTTTCACTACCAGCGGGGCCTGACTTGATTTAGGCTGGAGAGCATGAAAAAGCACACCTGAACCCTTGTTGGGCCCGGTGGTGCTGCTGATAACAATGCCATTCACAATAGCATCCAAAAAAATAATAATAATTACATTGGACCAAATTTAACAAAGTACCCTAAAAATTGTACACAGAACACACAAAATCGTGCTTAGAGAAACTCATAAGAACCAACAAACAGAAAAGACAGTCCGTGTTCTCAGATCAGGATATTCAGTATTGTTTAGATGGCAGTGCTCCACGAATTGATCTATAGATTCAGCTCAATTGCTGTCTAAATCCCCGTAGTCTTTGTGCAGGAATTGGCAAGCTAAACCTAAAATTTGTATGGAAATGCAAAGGACCCAGAACTCCAAAAACGATTTTATAGAAGAAGGACAAAAGAAGACATATTTTCTGATTTCAAAACTTAGTATGAAACCATAGTAATCAAGACTCTGTGGTACTGGAGAGGCGCCTGGGTGGCTCAGTCAGTTAAGCGTCCGACTTCGGCTCAGGTCAGACCTCAGGGTTCCTGGGTTTGAGCCCCGCATCAGGCTCTATGCTGACTGCTCAGAACCTGGAGCCTGTTTCAGATTCTATGTCTCCTTCTCTCTCTCTGCCCCTCCCTCACTCATGCTGTATCTCTTTCTGTCTCAAAAATAAACTATAAAAAATAAATAAAACCACACATAGATACCACTTCACTCACAGTAGAAATCATCATAATCAAAAAGTCAGATAACGACAAGTATTCCCGAGTATGTCGGAAACCTGGAATGCTCATACATTGCTGGTGGGCATATAAAGTGGTGCTGCCACTTTGGAAACAGTTTGGCAGTTTCTTAAAAAATTAAAACTAAAATTACTGTATGACTCTTAGGTATATACCCAAGAGACAATGAAAGCATGTGTCCACACAACAGCTAATGCATAAATGTTGATGGCAGCATTTTTCACAATAGTCCAAATCGTGTAGTAATCCAAGTATCCATTAATTTGTGAGTAGATAGACAAAATGTGGTATATCTATACAATAGAATGCTATTCTAAAAAGGAGTAAAAAGGAACAAACTACTGATACATGCTACGACATAGTGACTTCAAAGTCATTATGCTAAGTGAAAACTTCTAGACACAAAAGACTATATATTACATGTCTCTGTTTATATAAAATATGTAGAAAAGTAAAATCTGCAGAGATAGGAAATAGATCAGTGATTTCCTGGGGCTGGCAGGGGGATTGGGGTTTGAATGCACACTGTCATGAGGGATTTGTTTAAGGTGATGGAAATGTTCCAAAACTAGATTATAGTCAGGACTGCACAACTCTATAAATTTGCTTAAACTCTGAATTCTGCACTTAAAATGCATGAGTTTATGTCAGTTGTATTTGAATCAAGCTGACAAAAAGTTATTATAAAATATTATATAATGTTTTTCTTTCAGTGCACCTTTACACATGGACTTCTTATATACTTCTTATATATATATATATATATTATATATATATATAATATATATATATAAATATATATAAATATATTTCTTATATTCTTGAAAGACTTGAAATAAATAAACATCAGCCCTCTGTTAGCCAGGCTATTGTAAAGGGCACTGAGAGCAATTTTAAAAAGAAATGTAGCCATTCATCTGAGGCCAGTGCTAACATCCCTGCTTGCCAGATTGATATCCTGGTTCTCTGGTTTGAAGCTCAGGTAAGAAACAAGTCTCAGAGTCAATCATCCAGAATATGTGTCAGTATTGTTATACTAGAAAACTAAATATCTTCTCACAAAGAGACTCACTAATTAATGGTCCTATGCTTCTTTTCCCAACACATGTATTATGATCCCAGCACTATATATAGTTCCAGAAACACATGGAATTTCATAAATTCTGAGTAAAATTCTGTATTTTAATACTCAATTCACACTGCATCAGAAGATGTCAAGTTTAAAAATATATAAGCAGCTATTCTAGTTGACCATATTCTGTGAATCCTCATTTAAATTTTCAACACCAAACAGTAGGAGTAATTTTTAATGGAGATTTCCAATGAAAAACCACTCCTGTGACATGCTAATGTTGCAAAAATGATCAGGAACCCCCAAAGGTTACATCTTAAATAATGAAACTATTACATTTCAATCAAACCATCATAAAGAAGGAGGTTCATCAATAATAATAATCAAACCATGCTAAGAAATGCCTTAAATGATTGGGCTTATTAGTTTCACTATATTGAAAAATCCATCATTAAATTACTTTCCTTATTCTTGAGACTGGCTGAGTTTTAAAAATAATTAAATAAAGAAAATAAATATTGAGTCTCTTATGCCCGTGGCCCTGGTATACAAATGAACTAAACATTCTTCCTTTCCTAAAGGATCTCAAAGTAATGGATAAAAATTTTTTAAAAATGTAAGTAATTCTTTATACCAAGTAATTTAATAGCAAAGTGAATGAAGTGATTATTGAATGAATTAGTAACAGAAAATAAGCAAATAGCAGCCAAAAAGCTAAATCAGCTCTATGTTCCAACTGCTTTATTATTTCTTTCCAATAAAACTGAATGAAATACAGCCCTCCTCTTTGTCCTCTGCTTTCTTTAGTGAACATTACGTGGTAGAGGTGAAGCTTCCCGCGAGAATGTTTGAGGCCCTGCCCCTGCAGATTAAAGAAGGGCAATTGCTTCATGTGTATCCAGTACTTTTTAATGTTGGAATCAATGAACAACAAACTCTTGCTGAGAGGTAAGCTTCAGGTGTAAGACTCGTCCTCCATGTGTTCTTTTTCATTGTATGCTGAGCATTTCCATCTGCTCCTGTCCACAAAACACAAAACTCAGAAAGACTCATGGGAAACAGTCTCCCTTTTTATCATGACCAGGTTATTTGAGATAACAAGGAGAAATATTCATATTTAAGGATCCCTGGCCCACATCAAATTTAAATGTGGCAAAGAAATGAGGAAAATATTGATGCCAATACCAAATTCTTTACAGGGATTAACTGTCTTCTTGTTTCTAAGTTTAGTGTGTATCCAGTTTTAGAAGTGTTTACATTTGGGGGGCTGGGGTGCCTGGGTAGCTCAAGTCAGCTGAGCGTCTGACTTCAGCTCAGGTCATGATCTCATGGCTTGTGAGTTCGAGCCCTGTGTTGGGCTCTGTGCTGACAGCTTGGAGCCTGAAGCCTGCGTCACATTCTGCGTCTCCCTCTCTCTCTGCCCCTCCTCCGCTCATGCTCTGGCTCTCTCCCCTTCAAAAAAGTTTTTACTTTTGGGGTGCCTGGGTGGCTCAGTTGGTTAGATGACTGACTCTTGATTCAGATAGGTCACGATCTCGCAGTTTGTGCGTTTGAGCCCTTCGTCCCGCTCCTGCACTGACAGTGCAGGGTCTGCTAGAGATTCTCTCTCTCCGTCTCTTTCTTTGCCCCCATCCTCCTTGCACTCTCTGTCTCTCCAATTAAATAAATAATTTTTTAAAGAAGTTTTTATGTTCGTATGTATTTCAACAATGTAAACTCAGCTAACTTTGTCAAACTTTTCTGGACCTAAAACACAGTCTGTTATTCCCTTTTGTTTTGTTTACTAAAATAGCTGTTATTGGGCAAGCTTAGCACATCTTTTCATAATAACTTGCCTAGTCAAACAACAGATGATTGTACATAGTGCCAAGAGTTAGGGTCAAAAACATTTTTGTGAGAAAACAGAGGAGTTACTTTTGCATCTTACATGGTTCACATGTAGAGATTATTGAAAATGTGGGTGAGGGTTAAAGTTCACAGAACACATTTTTTAAAGATTTTAGAGAAAGAAGTCACCATCCTGGCTGGAGAAGTTCCCCTACAGGCAGAACTTTTGGAGAATTTGATGGTCTTCCATATTTAAAATGCCTTCTTATCCATAATTCACTCTCCAAATGGCTCCTTCCCCCATAGGTATCAGTTTAAAAGTGCCTAGCATATTCTTGGCCATGACTTGATAAGTATGTATTACACCTTTACCAATGTCTTTTACTAAATTAAAAATGCCACTGCATTTACAGTCCTCCTGAATTTCAGTGATGCTCAAGGTGCCAGTTTTTATCTATTATTTTCCAATGATTTTTCCTTCTCCCTCTTATCCAAAAGATATTTCCTGAACAGCATAGGTTTTCATAATTCTCACTTGTCAGTTACAAAATTAGGTGGCAGCTTTGTATTTCATGTTTAATTTCCAACTGTGCAGAAGCCATTAATCTTTTTTCTTATAGTATGCATAAATCAGAATATAATTGTATTCACTGTGTTGTACAAGTTTTCTTTGATAATTGAACACTTTTGCAAATCAGTACCTGAAGTCAGATTATATTCCAGTCATTGGTATATATGTACCTCACAGCAAGTTCAGTGGTTGAGATGAATGATATTTATGAATGTAAATTACACAATTTAGGGGAGGGGGAACAAAACAGCACTCTAAATTAATTGTCTCTTCTTTGGTACACTAAACTACAGAGTGTTTGGGGTTTGAATTAATAAGTTTCAACCTGTGAGCATCATCTAGAGAGATATGGAAGTCACCATGTACAGACTTTCAAAGAATAGTTACCACTGTATTTTCAAGCCCTCTACATTAGGTTAATTTGCATCATTTATGTCACTGTGACTATTTTAGTTGTTAGTCACTTTATTATAAAAAGTCCCTTCTAGGGGCACCTGAGTGGCTCAGTTGGTTAAGCATCTGACTTCGGCTCAGGTCATGATTTCATGGTTCATGAATTCAAGCCCCACATAGGGCTCCGTGCTAACAGCTCAGAGCCTGAAGCCTGCTTTGGATTCATTATCTCCCTCTCTCTCTGCCCTCTCCCACTTGTGCTCTGTCTCTTTCTCTCTCTCAAAAATAAACATCAAAAAATAGAAAGACCCTTTCCTTTTTTCTCTCTTATCGATCTTGCATATATTACGTGTATGTGTGGTGCACCTGTGTGTGATACACTACACACATAACTTTTTTTTTCATATCTGGAAGCTGTAAAGACACATAAGAGTTGAAAAGGAGATAAATGGCAAAGTACAGAAAAACTTGAAGAGCTTGAAGAGAAGCAGGAAGGCTGACACTTAGACATCATGCAATTACTGATTTCAGTAAATTACTCCCTTTCTGTTCTCTGAGCCTTATTTCTCTGAATCTGAATTTTGAGCTTTACCAGGCAACATCTGCAAGTTAGGTATGCTATATAATCCAGGTGCAATATTTGTTTACCCATTGCCAACATGTATGTTATGTGTATCCATTCTTCATTAAATAAGTATTAAAATGGGGCAACTGGGTGGCTCAGTCGGGTAAGCGTCCAACTTCGACTCAGGTCATGATCTCACGGTTGGTGGGTTCAAGTCCCTCATCAGGCTCTGTGCTGACAGCTAGCTCAGAGCCTGGAGCCTGTTTCAGATTCTGTACCTGTCTCTCTCTCTTACCGTCCCCTGGTCATGCTGTCTCTCTCTGTCTCTCAGAAATAAATAAAACGTTAAAATTTTTAAATAATAAATACTAATTATTCTAGGCTATCACAACAAAATCATTCAGACTGGGCAGCTTACACAACAGAAATGTATATGTTATCATTCCAGAGGCTGAGAATTCCAAAGTCAAGGTTCTAGCCAACTTGGTTTCTGGTAATAGCTCTCTCTGACTTTCTCTCTGTGTGCTCACTTGGTCTCTTATTTGTGTGCACATAGAGAGACAGTGAGCTCTCAAGTGTCTCTGTGCACAAGGACACACTAATCCTATCAGATTAAGGCTCCCGCCTCATTTAACTTTAATTACTTCTTAGAATCTCCATTTCTAAACACAGCTACTGGGGCTTGGGGGCTTCAAAATATGATTTTGGGGGGAGGACATAAACATTTAGTCCACAACAATAGTATTACTCCAGCAAGGGTGATATTTTTTTTAATACCAGTTGATTATAATTCATGAAAAAGTTAAAAGAGTGTATTTCAGAGTTTAAGAGAAATCCTCCTGTAGGTTTTCCTTCATCTATACTCGCATTCTCCAAGTTTAACTCAGCATAGATATTGAACATTGACCTTGTACTAGGCACTACTCTGCCAAGCTAAGGGACACAGGGAGCATGCAGTGTGACAAGAAAAATGGATATGATCCCTGTTCTAAAAGAACTTACCATCCAGTAAGGAAGCCAGGTCAACAAATACTATGTTACAGTTTGACTCATGCAAGAAGCAAAGAGATGTGGAAGGGGCAGGGATAGTGGAGGAAAGAAAGTGATTCACAGATGGGAGGGGAATGCATCAGGAAGGTTTCATAGAATACATGACCCTAAAGCCTGAAGGAAGAATTGACCAAGCAGACAGGAAGATAAAAAATTCTAGTTAGAGGGAGAATAACATGTGAAAAGTTCCAAAGGTATCAGAATGCTGCTGATGGGGGAGAAGAATATAACTACATTCCTACAAGGGTTTTGGGAAGCCTTTCTGGAGAAGTTAGATTCTAAACTAAGGGGGTTAGACTTTGTCCTTACAAGTAGAGAAGAGTCAGTGAAGTTTAGTGAGTTGATATGAGGAACTGGTATTAGATTCACTTCTAAAACATTTTGTTTATTACACGCGCTGTATATGGCATATAGTCAAAGTTAAACAAATATCTGTTGAATGAATGAATGATCTGACCATGGTGTAAAGGAGAGACTGGAAGGGAAAGAGACTGAAGGCATAGCACTGGGGTATTTTGGAAGCTGTATATCCAGTTTAGAGTGGATGTAATTAAATGCCTAACGTATAATTACAGTGTTAAGGAAAAAGAAGGAAAGACTGACAGAGATGTGAAAAGATCAATGAAAAGTGGATGGGGTGGAGAAAAGAGAGGAAATCCAGAAGAGTGCCTAGATTTTAACATGACTTAATGGCAAAATATTGGGAACATGTTTAACTCTAAACAAAAGGAGGAGGTGGTGGTTTAAGTCTGTCATCTATTTAAAAATAAAGGGTAAAAAAAGCGTCACTTCCAGGAGCCTCTTTATAACCCATAACTGTTTTCTTTGTTCTGTTTTTAGGTTTGGAGATGTCTCTTTGCAGGAAAGTATTAATCAGGAAAATTTTGAACTTCTAAAAGAATATTATGCAATATTTATGGAAAAGATGCCTCCTGATTGTAAGTATGCCAGCTTTAGAAAACAACAATAATAATTTCTTGATTATAAATTTTTAGGACAGGCCAAACATAGAGACCAGTGGGAGAAAGACACATGGGGTAAGGATGGGAGAGCAACTTGGAGATTATCTGAGCCAAAAAGACTGATGGCCAAGGTGGCATGGCCATCACCTGCCTCTCAGCCTTGATTGCGCTCTTGATGTCCTGCTGCTCATGCTGGGACATTAATTTTAGTGCCACTGGAAAATGCCAAAAATCTAAAATAAGGAACTTATAATTAGAAATCTCAAGTGAATCCACTAAAAAGCTTATAGAATTCTTAACCATGTAAAAGGGATTCATAAACATTTAACTTTCTGATTTATAATCTATGTCAGATATATCACACATACACAAGGAAAAGATCAGATAGAATACAACTTTTACAGGTAATAAAAAGTGATATGAACTAAGGAACTAATTTATTGAATAGAGTTATTGGAATTTTTATGTGAAACTATTAACAAGGCATCCAAGCCTATAGAAATGTACCTTACACTTCAAGATGTTTTTTCATTGTTCAGTTCTGCAGTTCTTTTCCCCACAAAAGTAAGCACACAACATTGGAGCAACTCAAAACCAGAGAATCAAAAATGTAGTTGGAGTTCATCAATAAGTGACATAAATATGTTATAATATTGAGATATTTATATAAGAAACTAGGTTTTAATAAAGTAGGAAATATTTTAATATTTTTAATCAAAAGCTATTATGAACATCTATCATCTAATCACTGGTGATTTGTTCACTGCTCTGTATTCTGATACTTAATCTAAGATACTTTCGGTAGAAGAGAGTTTAGGACTTTTCATAACCCAGTGAATCTTGCATAGTTCAAGTGTGGATAGTTAGAAAATTTCACCTGCAGTTTTTGTATTATTTTATTTCACATAAAATGGTATTTTTATGCCAAAATGAAGTTAAATGCAGGTAGACTTTCTGGCAGCCAGCATACCTGTGAATTCTAAATTTAATTACTTGAAAAGTTAATAATATAAAGAATTTCATTAGTAACTAATGAAAAATGGTTTATTTTAACTTGGATGTTGGTAGATAATTTTTTTACAAGTTATCTAAAATTTGGAATTCTCAGCATTCTTGTTTTAGTGCCTATTTATTATTTTGAGAGAGCACAAGAGAACACTAGTGGGGGAGAGGCAGAGAAAAAGAAAGAGAGAGAAAGAAAGAGAGAGAATCCCAAGCAGGCTCCCCACTGTCAGTATAGAGCCTGACCTGGGGTTTGATCCCAGAACTGTGAGATCATGACCTGAGCTTAAATCAAGAGTCAGAAGGTTAACCTACTGAACCACCCAAGCACCCCTGGAATTCTCAGAATTCTTATAAACTTGTTTTCAGTTTCTATCAGTTCTTTCAAAGTGTGGTCACAGGACCAGCAGAATCAACATCATCTAGGGACCTGTTGGCAATGCAAATTCTCAAGTCTCTCTATAGATCTATTGGATTTTCCCTGTAATCTGTGTTTTAATAAACCTTTCAGGTGATTTCTAATCAATACTAATGTTTGTGAACAAATGATATGCCCTCATTACTCAAAATATATATTTAAAAGTATGTTTTTGGAAAGTCTGTAAAGGGCTTGAATACAATATACAAGACAATTATGTTACCTTAAAAATATGTATAAGTCATTGTTGAAATATGTATAAGTCATGAGTAAATTATTGTCTGAGATATGAAAGTCAAAAAAACTCTGCATTCGAGTCATTGAAATTCTTCATAAGAACAGAAGTTTTAAAAGTTTGAAACATAGTATCTCATATAGTAAGTTGCTAATTAAATATAACTAAGTGTGTTTAAAACTTGTAAATATATTTCATCCTTGAAAACAGGGTAGATTGCATCAAACCAATTATATTGCAAGCTAGACAATTGTCTTAATGTAGTGAGCGTTTCCTGACATTTTGTTTCCTATTATGTCAACATATTTTTGAGACAACCCTGCCACAGATTTGGCACAGAATTCTGTGATATGGCTTTGGTTGTTTTCCATAACAGATG
This sequence comes from Proteles cristata cristata, assembly GCA_017311185.1. Taxonomy (NCBI): domain Eukaryota; kingdom Metazoa; phylum Chordata; class Mammalia; order Carnivora; family Hyaenidae; genus Proteles; species Proteles cristata. Next base: position 1,036,225 of record JAESUZ010004621.1, read on the forward strand.
TCCAAATCTGATCTATGCACTTATACTGACATTTGTAGGGTTGTTCCTTATGCAGGAAAGTTATAACTCAAAGCACATTTGAGTTATATTCCATTCAAGAAAGAAGCTGTAAAGCTTATTAACAGTGTGAATAGAGGATAGACTACTTGTAAAGGAGGAAAAGAATTACCATGCTGGATCATACCCATAATCTATATAATCTATTATTTTTTCTTTCACAGTAAAATTAAGAGATAATTCGTGTCAATGTTAAAAGGATAAGTTAATCCTCCAAACCATTACTTTCACTTAGTAATCCATTTTGAATGGGCTGTCCATTAATTAACCCTGTTTTTTATGATTTATGAATTTAATAGTTGAATTGTACATTATTCTACATGTTTTGAAAAAGAATTCCCTTTCTTCCCAAAATAATTTTTTTTAATCATAAGGGATGTCTCCTACTTTTGTGACATTGGCATTGAATGAATAAATCCATTTCAACCGATGTGAGAAATACACATATATGATAGGAGACTATCCATTAAGAACAAGGAAAGAAGGATTAAAGAACCCTCAAAAAAAATGGAGAAATTGTTCAGATTGAGGGCCATCAAAGCCCTACATGACTGTAGTTAAATGAAAAGGATTTCATCCAGGAGAAGATAAACCAGAATAACAAATATGTTGATGAAGAAAAAAGAAAGATTAAAGAGAAGCTGTTGGGTTTGGTGGTTATGAGCATTGATGACATTCCATGGAGTCATTTACATAAAAACATGGAATGGAACCACATCAAAGGCATTTAACAAGAGAACTCATGTTGTACATGCAGACAGTCAGAGAGAAAGCTACCCTCCTAGGAAGGTTTATAGTGAATACAAAGAATGAAAAAACTAAATTGAAAGCAATAGAATCAAGGAAGAGGTGTTTTGTCCTTTATTTCTCTTTAGTTTCTTTTTCCAAGAGAGATGAAAATTGTAAAGACGTGGAAATTATAATACAGTAGCAAGGAGCTAAGGATCTACTCTGGATTCTGCATAGAGGCTCTACAACGATAGGACCCCTGGAACTAGTCAGAAAGCCTTTGAGGGACCTGAAGAGAGCTGAAGATTATGCCTCCCATATAATACAGAGACAGAACATTACTCTGGAAAAGAGTACTATTCTGGCTTTTAGAAAAAGAAATCTGCCGTGCCTTGCTGAAGCCCCTATAGCACCTGAAGAAATTCAATAAAAGATCACAGATGATTCTTTAAGATTGGTGCTCTGAGTATATAAGGTTTGGAAAGAGGCCAAAGTATAGTTTAGGTCTTCTGGTCCACCACTGTCTGTCAGGTCTCCAGGCTCCTTTGGTAGTTTCAAAGGGAAAAGCTTTGAAAAGAGATTTTGTTCACAAGCACTTTACTAACTGTAAAAATCACAGTAGTCGTGGTTTTCCCTGATATCCTGTAATTCTAACATAATTATGAAAACATGATTCTTTAATTATAATATTTTAAAATCTGTGCATGAGTGTCAAGCACTCTGATGTTTACTTTTGCTGAGCTAAGATTTAGTTAACAGGCTACAATTTATTGAGACCAAAATATTTTTGTGTCCTTTGAACTTATTTTTTCAGTTAACATTTTACATTTTTTAATATTTTGATTTATCTTATCTCTCATTTAAAAAATAACTCATTCAGTTAGTTAAGCATCCGACTCTTGATTTCAGCTCAGGTCATGATCTCATGGTTCATGAGTTAGAGACTTGCATCGGGCCTTGTGCACGAAGCCTGTTTGGGATTCTCTCTCTTTCTGCTCCTCTCTCACTTTCTCTCTCCCCCTCACTCTCTCAGAAATAAACAAATCAACTTTAAAAAGTGGGGGGTACCTGGGTGTCTCAGTCAGTTAAGCATCCAGCTTCTGCTCAGATCATGAACTCACGGTTTGTGAGTTCGAGCCCCACATCGGGGTTACTGCTGTCAGCACAGAGGCTACTTCAGATCCTCTGTCTCCATGTCTCTCTGCCCTCCCCCACTCTCTTTCTCCATCAAAAATAAGTAAACGTTAAAAAATAAAATGAAATAAAAATATATCAATGGAACAAAACAGGCTCACTTAAGAATAGAATTAGAAAAGTATAATATTAAAACTCAAAATAAGTGAAATATATAAAAAGTAACAGGACTCTATTAGTACAAGAAAACTGACACATGAGAGGATTTCCCAGAAGCAGATGAAAAAGAAAGCTTAACTGTGAATAAATGTTGAATATCTAAAATCTGATTTTGTTAGGTCAGAAAATGGATCAACTGGCTCTTCATATCTAATAATTTGTCTCTAAAAAATATTGCCATACAGCAATTGAAAGTTCAGCAAGTTTTTTCAAACATAACATAGAACTTTCTAGTAAATCAAGATAATTTTTCTAGAACAAATATATGGTAATAGTCCCCTGGGTAAAATTATTGGATTTTGTTTCTCTAAGAATGGAAAAAATAAATAAATAAATAAATGAACAGAGCTATCAAGGTATCATTCATAATTGTACTTTATGTAATATAAACTTACAAATGGATATATCAGACTACTGCTAAGAAACAGAGAGCTAGTTACAACATTTATAACACATACTATCCTCTGGAAGAAAGCAGCCCTAGGATTTGCCAAACTTCTGTAGCTGATCACACTGTTGGACTTTCCATATGGTTCAACGCCAGAGAGTGTGGGAGACCTGTGGTTGGCACACATGCTAACAGATACCTTGTGTTACAAATGGATAAAATCACTGAAGAGAAGCAAATATATCAGTTCTTGGGATATCATGCATATATCAGAGAAAAGAATTGTGCCATATTTGCTCTGTTTATTAATGAAAATTAAGGCTAGTTAAATGGATATTTCCTTCAGTTAGTAATTCTATTATGAGCTCTGGTCACAGTCCAGAAAATATGTGATAGAATCAATAGTGACAGCATCAACTATGTGTGCCTCATAGATGGGCAATGCTTCATAAACAAAATAAGGTGCATTTGAATATCAGTCTACTTACTGTTTATAATTGGAGCCCACATGTGTTGACACTTGCAACATGGCTCACAGCTTCCACAAGTTTAACCGTGCTGCCTTTACTCTCTCAGAACAAGCTACGGTGGGTGTTTCTGGCCTCTGCTTTTCAGAGCTTTCTATCCTTGGACTACCACCCATCCTGACCCTGGCTAACCAGACCTCAGCAGTTTCTGGAAATAACCTGAACTTATAAAATGAGAAATGAAATAAGGCAGATATTGTTGTGGAAATCTGGTCTGGATCACTGGCGGAAGAACCAAGCAGCACTCGGAGATCTTGGAAGGGAGGAGGTTTATTTTACACTGGTTGGCTCAGAGGAGATCATTCTCCAGAGGGCTGAGCCCAGAGCATCAGTAGAGGGAGTAATTTATAGCCTGTTACTTCCGCATTCCTCATTAATGCATGAGACATGCTGTGTGGGAAGAAGAACCTGGAAGAGAGAGCCTTTGATCAGGGACAGGTATTTCCTTACCAGTCCTACTGGCCATCTTTTAACAGATTTTTCCCTATCAATATCTTAAAAAACATTAACAAACATATGCACAGACATGCAGTTGCACACATACACACAAACACACACACTCACACTCATATACACACCCCACTAAAGGCCTTCTGATAAAGAGACTTTCTGATACAGGTTAAATATTTCCTAGGTTTTAAAGTAAATTTCTAAGGTATTAACTTTTCCTCCTCATGTAATAATACTAGATCCCCTCTGAATGATTTATATTAACATATATGATATATAATTATATATATTATTATATATTGTATATGTATGAGATATATATATATATATCGTAATATACTCATTCTGAACATTAGGACAGCCTTTCAACATTTCAGAACACTGACAGCAAAGGCTAAGGTTTTATTCTGTCAACTAAGGTTCAGCTATAGGTGACAAAAAATACCATAAGACCCTTCCCCCGTCACCTTTCTCCCTCCTCCCAATATATCTTTTATCTGTTTTCTGTCTATAAAATTTAAGTACAAGGTCAGGAAATACAAGAAGGAGTAGCCTGCACACAGGGTCATGTCTGAATTAGACATGTTATGCTAGCCTAGGCAGTCCTTTGGTAAAACAAAAAAATAGAACCAAATCCTTAGTAGCCATATTAGTCCAAGCCCAGTCAGGAAACATATTTGAGGAATTTGCTATGGAGCATTGGTGATAGACATAAAAAAAAAAAAAAGGGAGAAATGAACCAGGGATCAACTTAGCCACCCTGAGTTTAGCAGTAGCAGGTGCTCAAGGGACCTAGGTCAGATGGAGTGTCACCAGAGCATGAAATCTAGGGCCAACCTGCTGAATCAAGGTTCTCGATGGGGACGGTCCCATAGAAGCTGGGAACAGAGACAGAAGAGTTGCCCCCTGGGCACTGGAGCCATGTGGAACCCACAGTCATATCCAGAAGCAGAAAGATCAGGGGTGAAATTTACTGGTCTCTGTCTCCCTGCTTCCTTTAACCTCACTCTTAATCATCATTGTCCAAACTGAACTGTGAGTCAGTAGGCAACAAGCAGCCTGGGAACAAGGATTCTTGTAATAAAGAGCAGAAGGGGAAAAGGTACAGATAAATATGGGAGCAAATCAGCAGTTGACCAGCCCAGTCTACCTCTCAGTCATTCAGCACCTCTTTTTACTTTTTACCCACGGAAGAATAATTTCAAATGATCCATATCTGGATATGAGGTCAGCGATTTGTGTTTTACCAAGCTCTCCAGGTGGCTCTGCTGAACACTATGATTTGAAAACTATTCGGTTAGACTTGTAAAATCTTATAGATTAGTTATCAAATTGTAAACTTATGTTTTGTGTTTAGTTTATACTCTAGACCTGAGTATAAAAGAAAATGAAATTCCCAAAATATTGAAATGTTGTATCTTCTATTGCTTGTTGTTTAACCCACATTTATTGACCTAAGTGAAGTGTGTATAATGTGTACAGCTCAGATGTAATCATGATTTTGGTCAATGTGAGGTTACCTTGATTGATTATGCCACACTAAATTAATGTGTCTAAGTTTCCCAAGCACGAAGAATGATCTGACTAGCATAGATTTTTGGTGGTTTTAACAAACAGGAAGACATAAAATATAAGAAGATATAAGGTTCTTGAATTAACACATGAGTATCCTTCCGATAGGTACTATAAGTTACTACTATAATCAATTTACTACTAATAATTTCTGTCTTGTAGACATCAAATTTTGATACCATGTTCAAATACAGTTATACACATGAAAAATCCAGTTATTCATTCAGATATTTTACTTAGTTTGTTTCAAACATATGTGTATTTGAAAACATTCAGATAGCTGAGGAATTTTTCACATATCATCCATATGTTTGTCATTACATAGACATTAAAGATGAGTACAAGGTGTTGGCAGTATAGGAGAAATTATTTTATTATTCAAGACTACCTTAAAATTGGAACTGTTTCAAAATGAACAGATAAAAGGGGAATTTAAAGATTACCAGCTGGCTCCAATTTTTTCTCTACCCATTGTTTTTGTTTTTGGTTTTGGTTTTGCTGAATCCACTCCAGTCAGCCTTTGCTCTATGTAACTTTACTGAAACCGTTTTTTTCAGGGTTTAGAGGCAGTGGTCAGTTCTCTGTTCTCATCCTATTTTATCTAGTAATAGATTTTATATGGTTATTTTTTCCATCTTTCATCCCTTGCTTCCAGGCCACTACACTTTTCTGTAACTGCTTCTACAGCCTGACTACTTTTCAACTGCCATTACTGATTCTTCATTATCTTTCTGACCTCCAAATGTCAAAGGGCTCCAGGATTTAGTCTATGGATGTCTTTGCTCTAGTTGAACACAGTCTCATTGCTTTAAATATCATCTCTTAATTATCGACCTCCATTCCTACCTCACCAGCCCATCTCTCTTCCTGGAACTCATATATATGCTGCTCATCACCTCAATCTTTGTTCCTAACATGCCCTAAAAACTTACTTTTCTAGATTGCCTGGGTGGCTCAGTTGGTTAAGTGTCCAACTTTGACTCAGGTCATGGTCTCGTGATTCATGAGTTCAAGCCCCGTGTTGGGCTCTGTGCTGATAGCTCCGAGCCTGGAGCCTGGAGACTCTGTGTCTCCTTCTCTCTCTGCCCCTTCCCCACTCACGTTCTCTCTCTCTCTCAAAAATAAATTAAAAAAAAATTCAAAAATGTTTAAATTGCAATCTCCCATGTCCTAGTTCCCTTCTCCATAACATCTACCTTCATCTAGTGTACATCACTTACCTTGTTTGGCTGTGTGTATAGATATATAATACTCATGAGCACCTTGCCCCTCAGGATATATTTTAAGAAATGCTGGTCTAGTCCAACTTTATTTGCCCTAAGGCTCTTGAGATCCAAGATAGATTGTGTTAAGTTCACACACCTAGCTAGTGGGAGAACAGGGACTAAGTTCCATATTTTCTGACTCCCAGTTAAGTGTTCTTTTCACTTTTATACTGCTGCTCTCCTGTTGCTATAGTTCTTCTGATCATTTCAATTTAAAACTGCAGATTTAAGGGGCGCCTGGGTGGCTTAGTCGGTTAAGCGTCCGACTTTCGCTTAGGTCATGATCTCGCTGTTTGTGGGTTCAAGCCCCGTGTCGGGCTCTGTGCTGACTGCCAGCTCAGAGTCTGGAGCCTGTTTCAGTCTGTGACTCCCTCTCTCTCTGACCCTCCCCTGCTCATGCTGTCTCTCTCTCTCTCTCTCCTAGAAATAAATAAAACATTGAAAAAAAATTTTTTTTAAACTGCAGATTTAAAAATCATTTGCATATTTCCAGCAGCACCTTTATTTTCTGTGTATATTATCTACATGCTTATAATTACAAATGTATTTTCAACTCATTGAGGAAGAAACTCTCATGTACTTACCTCTTCAAGCTTTTAATGGTCTCTGATGCTAATAAAGATTATGAGGATTTTTTTTTTAACCTGATATATCTCTAGAAACACTTCTGTGGCTTTTTGAAAGGAAAGTGATACAAAAAGTATTCAGTTTTAATTTTCTATGTGCAGATAAAACCACAGACTTAGACTTCTGGTGTCCCATAACTTGTGCACCAAACTGAGGCAACAAATATAAACAATACTGCAAATAACAGAGATAAACATGCATAGTCGCATACGCCTATACAGATGGCCACCTCCCTGTTTATCTCAGCATTGATCTCTGCATCTTCAATGTTACTTCAGGGTCCTCACAAATTAGATGCATCAATTTTTTGGTTAGCCCTATTCTGCTCTAATTTGTATAGGAAAAGTCTAAGATTAGTCTTTCAGTCATCTGTACATTTTTCTAAATTCTTTCCTTCTCATGGGGGCTTTCTTGTCTATAGACTAAGTAGACTAAGTTTTGCATTCCAAATTTTACCACTCATCGAAGATTGGCAAGACTCCCAGTAAACCAGCCTAGTAAGTCTTCATAAAATGGCATGAAGTCAAGAGATATGAATTCAATTGAAAGCTCACTTAGGTGAATCACTTGATGTTTTGAATGCCTCCATTTCATTATCAACTAAATGAGAATAATTAATATGTATATGCCAATACTTCAAAGTACATTCTACCATTATCTCACCAGAGAAAGGAAGTTAATATTTCCAGTGTCAGTTTCTGTGCTGAGAAGATGTCACACTGCACTTATGAATGTTACTGTGAGGGATAAGATCATGACTATATGCACTTTGAGTTTCTCGCGAGAGTTATATTTCTCCTTTGCACTAACAAGCCAACTTATCGATCCAGTTAAAATTGATTATAAAGCTCTTCCTATAGTTTGAACCAATCAGCCCCTTTCTCCATTCAGTAGCCTCTTTTCCTGTGTCTTGTGTATATCTCTTCAAATAGCTATCTATATTAACCTTAATGAATTGTTTTCTTATAATCACTGTTTGTCTGATTATCTTTTTAAAAAGCATATATCTCTTTGTGAAATGCTGTGATAGGGATGAGGTCCTGAAATCATTAGGATAAGTCCATTGGCCCCACAGTGAAGAGTAAGGTGGATATTAAAACTCTTAGGACTCACTTTCCCTTTTGGAAATAAATATCACTTAAATTAACATGAATCTCCTAAGACTCCAGTTTCACCCTAGTGTTACATCTAATAAAGAGCCCAATAATTAAAGGTAAATAGAATTTGGTTCCAACTTTTAATTAAACATCAAAGAGCAGATAACTAGCAACTTCATGATCATTCTTTTTTTTTTTTGAGGTTTTAAAATTGTCTTTATTCTTTTTAAATCCTTTTTCCAACTCTCTAATTCACTCTATTGAGTATGTCAGTCTTTCAAACATTCACTACTTACTGTGTTGTTTTTCTCAGCCACAAGTGCAAAGTCTTTTGTTTCATTCTAATCTACCTTTTCTTGTACCCTAATATCCTCATACTTCCAATTTTGCAAAACAAAAGTCAGAACTCATCTTTGAATTCAGAGAAGGTGGAAAAACTCGAAGGGGGGCAAGATGGCGGAGAAGTAAGGAGCTCCGTACCTGCACTCGCGCCCATACATCACACAGAAAAGATCTGAAGCCATTGGAAACCTTACAAAACCTGAGAGACTGGGAGAAAAAGGACGCAGAATCCACTGAGAAAGCCTTCTAACGTGAGTGCGAACCGGGGAAGATAAAATCAGGCCGGGATCAGAGACTCCAGGGTGGGAGGCGATCCCCCTCTACCCTCTACGGGGAGTGAGAGGGGAAAAGGAGAGAGTCCGAGACAGAAAAACCTCTGCTCGTGTGGGAAAAACCTCCGCTCGGTGCATAGAAAGACCATACTTGCCAAATACCTGCACACCAGGTCCCCTCGCGACAACTGGTCCTGGGGGAGGCTGAGCACACAAACTGCTTCTTTGTGCCGCTCCTGGAGGTTGGATTTCAGAGCGGCCGTGCGCCTGCCACCATTGTAGCTCCAGGGCGGCTGGGACCCCTGAAAGAGCCGCGCAGACTCCGGCGTCCGCGCTCCTGGCTGGCTGGAACTCGAGAGGGAAGGCAAAGAGCTAAAAACTGGGAAATTTGCCTGTGAGTTCGTGTTTCGGGTGACGAGCCATAGAGAGACCCGGTTTTCCTCACTCCAGCGGCGGCGCGCCTGCCGCCATTGTAGCTCCAGGGCGGCTGGGACCCCTGAAAGAGCCGCGCAGACACCGGGCGTCCGCGCTCCTGGCTGGCTGGAACTCGAGAGGGAAGGCAAAGAGCTAAAAACTGGGAAATTTGCCTGTGAGTTCGTGTTTCGGGTGATGAGCCATAGAGAGACCAGGTTTTCCTCACTCCAGCGGGCTCAGGCTACGCGGACCTGGCAGGCAAGCCCCTGCGCATGCGCGCCAGCCCAACCCAGAGAAGGAAGCAGCGATTCTGACTCCACCCCCAGAGCTCAGAAGGGAGCCTGAAATAGTCGAGGGGGTTGTCTGGGAAGCTGTGTCTAAGGCAACTTCAGCGGGGCGCGCGGACTGGGATTTGGAGGTTGGAACTGGCCTGGGTTGAAGAGTGCAACCAACTTCGGCTGCGTCCCCGGAACGGAGAGTTGACACGCCAAAAAAAAAGCGAGCTGCAGCGTGGGGTTCAAGAAGGGACTGGAGCACTGTCACTCTCCTCCCCACAATCGCCAAGGCAGAACCCCCGCCTGAGGCATCGGATCACGCCACGCCCATCCCTGCCTGAGAAGTGCCTTCCTCCCTTTTTTTTTTCTCTTTCTTTTTTCCTTTTTTTTTTCTTTTTTTTTGTTTTTTTCCTTTTTTTGTTTTTTTTCCTTTTTTCTTCTTTCTTTTTTTTTCCTTTCTTTTCTCTTTTTTTCTTCTTCTTTCTCTTTTCTCGCTTTTTTCCCCAAAACACTGACCTGATTAACTCTGATTGCCAGCTTGCTTAAACAATCACAACAAGTCCATTCTGTAAATGTAAATTCTACACCTACTGACTTTTTCAGCTATTTCTCTCAGGAGTAATTAGACTATATAGTTTCTCTGGATAATTCCAGCATCCTTCTCTCACCTATCCAACCATATTCTACCCTTTACCTCTTTGAAAAAAGTTCTTATCCCTTCTGCCTGTTCATTCTATTTCCAAATCTGCCTTGTCTCACCCTGCCTTCTCTCTTTTTCTCTATGCTCTTCAACCAGCACTGCATACACACGGCTATTTAACTGTAGCTGGGAAATCCAGGTATATGCTTTAAACCGTTCTTTGTCCATCGGTTTTCTTCTTTTTTCCTTTTCTTTTCCCCTTTTTGACCCTTTTATGTATTTTATGCTCCCTATTATTCGCCCTCCCTCCTCCGTCTTTTCTATTAACTTTTTCATTTTCCCTCTCGCTTTGCATGTTAGTTGAATCAGCCTGTGCGTTTGTGTACTCCTGCTCCCTGTGTGTTTGTCTGTCTGTTTTCTTTTCCAGGGCTACCTCAAGAAACAAGCTAGAGTACACAAGGTGAAGAGTCCCAAATATCACTACGAATAGGAAAATAAAATAACTAAGGTCCCATCAAGAGTGACCGAGGGATACCATTCAGAAAACAATCTCTGAAAGGATAGGCCCTGGAAAGTCAAAGAGTCTTCTTGGATATAGCAGCGCTCATAGAAACAGAGAGCATAACAGGTCTTTAAAACCAACAAGAGCCGGAAAGCTAACTAAAATGATGAAACGAAAGAGCTCTCCTCCAAAGAAACTCCAAGAAGAAATGACAGCTAATGAACTGCTCAAAACAGATATCAGCAGCATAAGTGAACAAGATTTTAGAATAATAATGGTAAAATTAATAGCAGGGCTTGAAAAAAACATAGGGGACATCAAAGAAACTATGGCTACAGACAGAATGGAAAATAAAAATAGGCATCAAGAATTAAAAAATGCGATAAATGAGATCCATAATAAATTAGAGGCCTCCAATGCACGGATTGAAGAAGCAGAAAGGAGAATAAGTGATATAGAAGACACCATTCTAGAAAAACAAGAAGCTGACAAAAAAAGAGACAAACTGATCCAGGAACAGGAAAGAAGAATTCGAGAGCTCAGCAACACAGTCAAACGCAACAATATCCATATCATAGGAATCCCAGAAGAGGAAGAGAGAGGGAAACGTGCTGAGGGAGTCCTGGAACAAATTATAGCAGAGAACTTCCCCGACCTGGGGAAGGAAGTAAATGTGGAAATACAAGAGGCTCAGAGGACTCCCTCAGACGTAACTTGAATCGATCTTCTGCACGACATATCATCGTAAAAATGGCAAAATACAAGGTCAAAGAGAGAATTTTGAAAGCAGCTAGGGAGAAAAGGGCCCTCACATACAAAGGGAAACCTATCAGAGTGATGACAGACCTATCTACTGAAACGTGGCAGACCAGAAAGGAATGGCAAGAGATCTTCAATGTGATGAACGGTAAAAATATGCAGCCAAGAATCCTCTATCCAGCAAGCCTGTCCTTCAAAATAGAAGGAGAGATAAAAACCTTTCCAAACAAACAGAAATTAAAAGAATTTGTCACCACGAAGCCAGCCCTACAAGATATCCTGAGGGGGACGCTCTGAAGGAAAGGTTGCAAGGAACAAAGATTCTAGAGACACCACCACAAACATGAACCCTACAAAAGATACAAAGACTCTAAACCCACATATTTCAATAATAACACTGAATGTAAATGGGCTGAATGCTCCAATCAAAAGACATAGGGTAGCAGAATGGATTAAAAAACAAAATCCATCTATATGCTGTCTACAAGAAACTCATTATAGACGGGAAGATACCTTCAGATTAAAAGTAAGGGGATGGAGAAATATCTATCATGCTACAGGAAATCAAAAGAAAGCCGGAGTAGCGATACTTATATCAGACAAACTGGACTTTAAATTAAAGACAATCACAAGAGATGAAGAAGGGCACTACATAATAATTACAGGGTCCATCCATCAGGAAGAACTAACAATCATAAATGTCTATGCACCGCATATGGAGGCACCTAAATATCTAAAACAATTAATCACAAACAGAAACAAGCTTATAGATAAGAATGTGCTAATAGCAGGGGACTTTAATACTCCACTTACAGCAATGGATAGGTCAACCAGACAGAAAATCACTAAAGAAATAATGGACTTGAAAGACACATTGGACCAGATGGATCTGACGGATATATTTAGAACTTTACATCCTGAGGCCAGGGAATTTACTTTCTTCTCAAGTGCGCATGGCACATTCTCCAAGATAGATCACATACTGGGACATAAAGCAGCCCTCAATAAATATAAAAAAATAGAGATCATACCATGCACACTGTCAGATCACAATGCTTTGAAACTTGAAATCAATTACAGGAAGAAGTCTGGAAAACTTCCAAAAACATGGAGGTTAAAAAACACCCTTCTAAAGAATGAATGGGCCAATCAGGCAATTAGAGATGAAATTTAAAAATATATGGAAACAAATGAAAATGAAAACACAACAATTCAAAATCTATGGGATGCAGCAAAGGCAGTCCTAAGAGGAAAGTACATTGCTCTCCAGGCCTATTTCAAGAGATTAGAAAAAGCGCAAGTCCAAAATCTAACAGCTCACCTAAAGGAACTAGAGGCAGAGCAACAAGAATGCCCTAAACCCAGTAGAAGAAGAGAAATAGTAAAAATTAGAGCAGAAATAAACAACATAGAGACCAAAGAAACAATTGAAGAGATCAATGAAACCAAGAGTTGGTTTTTTTGAAAAAGTAAACAAAATTGACAAACCTCTAGCCAGACTTATCCAAAAGAAAAGAGAGAGCACCCAAATAGACAAAATTATGAATGAAAATGGACTCATTACAACCAACCCCTCTGAAATGCAAGCAATTATCAGGGAATACTATGAAAAATTATATGCCAACAAATTGGACAACTTAGAAAAAATGGACAAATTCCTAAACACACACTCACTACCAAAATTCACACGGGAAGAAATAGAAAACCTGAACAGACCCATAACGAGTGAAGAAATTGAATAAGTGATCAAAAATCTCCCAACAAATAAGAGCCCTGGACCTGATGGCTTCCCTGGGGAATTCTACCAGACATTTAAAACAGAATTAATCCCAATTCTTCTCAAGTTATTCCAAAAAATAGAAAGCGAAGGAAAACTCCCGGACTCATTTTATGAAGCCAGCATCACACTGATTCCCAAGCCAGACAGAGATCCAGCAAAAAAAGAGAACTACAGGCCAATATCCTTGATGAATACGGATGCAAAAATTCTCAACAAGATCCTTGCAAATCGAATCCAGCAGCATATAAAAAGAATCATCCACCAAGATCAAGTGGGATTCATTCCTGGGTTACAGGGCTGGTTCAACATTCGCAAATCAATCAATGTGATACATCATATCAATAAAAGAAAAGATAAAAACCATATGATCCTGTCAATAGATGCAGAAAAAGCATTTGACAAAATACAGCATCCCTTCTTAATAAAGACTCTCGAGAAAGTTGGGATAGAAGGAACCTACTTAAACATCATCAAAGCCATCTATGAGAAGCCTTCAGCTAACATCATCCTCAACTGGGAAAAACTCAGAGCTTTCCCCATGAGATCAGGAACACGACAGGGATGCCCACTCTCACCACTGCTGTTTAACATAGTGCTGGAAGTCCTAGCATAAGCCATCAGACACCAAAAGGAAATCAAAGGCATCAGAATTGGCAAAGAGGAAGTCAAACTTTCACTCTTCACAGATGACATGATACTCTACATCGAAAACCCGACAGACTCCACCAGAAGCCTACTAGAACTGATCCAAGAATTCAGCCAAGTTGCAGGGTACAAAATCAACGTACAGAAATTGGTTGCATTTTTATACACCAACAATGAAGCAACAGAAAGAGACATCAAGAAACTGATCCCATTCACAATTGCACAAAAACCATAAAATACCTCGGAATAAACCTAACCAAGGATACAAGAGATCTGTATGATGAAAACTATAGAAAACTTATGAAGGAAATTGAAGAAGACACAAAGAAATGGAAAAACATTCCATGCTCATGGATAGGAAGAATAAATATAGTTAAGATGTCATTACTACCTAAGGCACTCTACACATTCAGTGCAATTCCCATCAAAATTGCACCAGCATACTTCTCAAAACTAGAACAAACTATCCAAAAATTTGTATGGAACCACAAAAGACCCCGAATAGCCAAAGTAATCCTGAAAAATAAAACCAAAATGGGAGGGATCACCATCCCAGACTTTAGCCTCTACTACAAAGCTGTCATCATCAGGACAGTATGGTATTGGCACAAAAACAGACACATAGACCAATGGAACAGAATTGAGAACTCAGAAGTGGACCCAAAAGTATACAGCCAACTGATCTTTGACAAAGCAGGAAAGAATATCCAATGGAAAAAAGACAGCCTTTTTTAACAGATGGTGTTGGGAGAACTGGACAGCAACATGCAGAAGAATGAAACTAGACCATTTTCTCACACCATGTACAAAAATAAACTCAAAATGGATCAAGGACCTGAACGTGAGACAGGAAACTATCAACACCCTAGAGGAGAAAGCAGGAAACAACCTCCTTGACCTCTACCGCAACAACTTCTTACTTGACACATCCCCAAAAGCAAGGGAATCAAGAGCAAAAATAAACTGTCGATACCTCATCAAGATTAAAAGCTTCTGCACAGCCAAGGAAACAACCCAGAAAATTAATAGGCAACCAACGGAATGGGAAAAGATAGTTGCAAATAACATATCAGATAAAGGGTTGATATCCAGAATCTACAAGGAACTCACCAAACTACACGCCCAAAAAACAAACAACCCAGTGAAGAAATGGGCAGAAGATATGAATAGACACTTTTCCAAAGAGGACATCCAGATGGCCAACAGACACATGAAACGATGCTCAGCATCGCTCCTCATCAGGGAAATACAAATCAAAACCACACTGAGATACCACCTCACGCCAGTCAGAGTGGCTAAAATGAGCCAATCAGAGAACTCTAGATGCTGGCGAGGATGTGGAGAACGGGCACCCTCCTACACTGTTGGTGGGAATGTAAACTGGTGCAGCCCCTCTGGAAAACAGTGTGGAGGTTCCTCAGGAAGCTAACAATAGAACTCCCCTATGACCCAGCAATAGCACTGCTAGGAATTTACCCAAGGGATACAGAAATGCCGATGCATAGGAGCACATGTACCCCAATGTTCATAGCAGCACTCTCCACAATAGCTAAAACCTGAAAGAGCCTAAGTGTCCATCAACAGATGAATGGATCAAGAAGATGTGGTTTATCTATACCATGGAATACTACATGGCAATGAGAAACAATGAAATCTGGCCATGTGTAGCAACATGGATGGACCTTGAGGGTGTTATGCTGGACAATAAACTATTTGTAAAAAAAAAAAAAAAAAGAGAAGGCGGAAAAACTCAAGACTCAAAGATCAAATTATCTTCATCAGGGGATCAGAAAAGATAAGTCTGGCGACATGGATACTTTAATATATTCTGCTGCAATCAATAAACCATAACTATATGAGAATCCTAGGTTATTAAACTATAGCTCACTTCAAGTGAAAAAAGGAGCTATATGAATGGAATGAAATGTATACCTTGTATTTTTATTACCTCTTTCCTTTTCATATTCGAGCCTCCCAAAGAAGCTTTATCTCCATAATCTTCTTCCTCTATTTTATTTCACTTATACCTTTCTTAATAACTCAGGAGTTCTCTATTTTGTTCCATATAGTATGAAATATTCAAGATCTCATTCTTACTTGCCTTCAGGAGCCTAAAGAAGTAGTGCAGAGACCTTGGCTATTGAGAAGCCCTGTCTTCTCAACTGTCTTCTCCTGCTTTGTTTTGGCTATCATTCTAGCAATTAAGGAGTCTGTTCCTTCCATGTTATCAGAAAGTGGAGCATGGAAGTACTGAAGTGTTCATTTCTGGAGATGGCCTCATTATGCATCTGCTTCTGTGCTGCCATTTGGCCTTGGCATATTTCACTGGCAGCCTGGCTCTTACATGGGTAGGGAGGGGGGCACTGGAATTACCTCAAAAGCTGCTTCCCTTTCTGACCTAAGCTTTGAGAAGTCTATACTTGCTTTGGTTTTCAGACATTTTGTGTGTAATGCATGCTCTCAAAAGGACTTTTCTTGCTGTTGTTCTGTCAAAGTAAAATGCAGGGACTTGGGAGTTGCCTTGGGAGAAAGGAAAAGTGGCTATTCAACTGTCTTCAGCACTCAGGACCTAGGACACTTACTAGAACGTAGGCACAAATATTCCAGGCAGTGCAGCTGGGCTCGCAAGATGACTGAGCTGGGGGATCTGTGTCAACCTCATTCCCATACTCAAGTTTTCCTCTGTCTGTGCATAAAGCTATCTCAAGTATCTGAGGAATTTAGGTTTTTGAGAATCATCTACCTGCAAACCATCTCCCAAGCCTTTGAAACGATTTGAATCTATTTGGAGATTCAGAAATAAAATCATGAGTGTTTTCTCAAGAAAAATGAAAATAGGAAAAAGAATTAATATGTTATAATTCTACTCTCCTCCCTGCACACCAAGTCCCATAGCCTTCAGTGTATGACAGTGAGCAAATTTCCTAAAGAATTTTTAACACAATTACTTTTAAAGTTTGTCTTTTCATTTGATATAGGTGATGCAGCTGTGAAAGTCACTTAAAAGGAAGCAATGAAAGTGTATGGGTCAAATATATTATTCAGCTCTGTTCAGGTGGGGTGTTTGATATTTGATTTCTTGTATTGCTTTTTTCATAAATTGTTAACTTGGAAATACAATTTAAATAAAGCCAGTTTCACTGGGGCTTTTTTAAAAAAATATTTTTAAGATTTTACAGCATCCAAAAGAACATAATTTCCAATTTTAAGACATATCAATGGCTTTCACCTATCTGAATTTGTTTGCTTGCTAGTGCATTTGACTATAATTATTTCAGAATTAATAATAGAGAAGACTTGATATCACAGGATATAGTACTAACCAGGGTGGACTGTGAAAGTATTGTTCTTTATATGTTCATTTTTTTCAGCTTATTCATTTATTTTTGAGAGGGAGAAAGAGATGAAGAGAGCAAGAGAGAGTACAGGGGAGGAGTAAAGAGAGAAGGGGAGAGAGAGAATCCCAAGCAGGCTACATGCTATCAGTGCAGAGCCCATCCCAAAACTCAATCTCACAAACCATGATATCATGACCTGAGCAGAAATCAAGAGTCAGAAGCCTAACTGAGTGAGCCACCCAGGTGCCCCGTATGTTTATTTTCAACACTTAAAGATACAGGCCCTTAAAAGTTTATTTTTTCTTGGTAGCCATTCTGGTTATTTATTACTAGGTGACAGATTATTCCAAGTTTACTGACATAAAATCAGAATAATTTTATTTATGCTCACAGATCCTGTGGGTTAGGTACTCAGAGAAGGTAAAGATGGTTTATCTCTACTTCATGATATCTGGGACCTCCACTGGAAAGAAGATTGACAAGGAGTGGGATGGTCCCTTAACTGACTGGGAGCTGGAGTCCTCAGCAAACTTCTGCACTCACATTCTGGCACCTGGGCCATGAGGACCTAAGGACTGGATTTGGGTGAAACTGTTGACTGAAGAACCTAAGTAGGAGCCTCCATGTGGTTGGGCTTCTTCCAGCATAGTGCCTGCATTCTTAGAGGGATCATCTCCAAAGAGGGAATACGGACAGCAGACTTCCAAGAGAGTAAGACAAGAGCTGCATTGGCATTTAGAACCTGACCCCCAAAGTGATGTAGCATCACTTCTGCCATACTCTGTTAGTCAAGACAGTGACAAGCCTACTAGTGTTCCAATGGAAAATACATAGACTCCATCTCTCAATAGAAGGAGTGTCTAAGAATGTGGAGCCATATCTTAAAACCACTGTAGAGGTGATTTATATGGTGCTTTCGAGAGACATTCTAATTTAGTCATCATTTTCTCATCTCTAAGGCAACAATACACACTTCCAATATGGCTGCTCAATGTTAAAAATGCCTATATAACCATGTATTTTACCTTAGAATGTTTTTGATTGCAAGTGCCAGAAACCCTGACTCAGACTGGCTTGAACAATAAAGAAAATTCATGAACAAAACAGAAAATTCCAATGGTCAAGCAGACAACCCTTCAAGGGAAGGTTGCTACAATGGCTTAGCAGTATTGAAAAGACCTTTTCCCATAGTAATTCATCACCTAGCCACTCTTAGTGTTGACTTTATCTTATATCTGGTCCATCTTAAATGATGACTGACATGAGTAATTATCCCCATGTTCACCTCATGTTCAACCAAACAGATAAAGAGCACTTTTCTTCTCTCTTCCACATTTGAGTCCTCAGTTTCACTCAGCTGGGGCAGGATAAGTCACTTGCATATCCTTGAAATAATTGCTGAGGTCACTGTCAAGTTCTTATTGGCTTAGTTTCAGATGTCCATTCCTGAAGTGGTCCTGATTTCAAGGGGAATGGGATTACATCAGTTGACTTCAGAGTGGGAGTATGATTGATCCCATGTAAATTTTGTGCCATCTATGAAGTGGTACATGGGTGGAATAGGTGCTGGGAATTCAGCTTTAATTTCCATTTCATCTTGGAACACACCCTGGTAACATAAAGCCATCTGATTGTGAGGTGATGAAGCTATTGCCTTGGCCTCATTAACATCACAGCTCAATCAGATGAAAGCTTACAGTCTCATTCCTGTTCACCTGTCAGCACCACCCCCACCGACCGTCTTTGATTCAGGTCAGTGTCATATTCAGAACTCTTAGTGAAGAAACCCCATTTGACAGAATAAGGAGGATACTGGTATAAAAAGTGACTCCAGTTTTGGCTCTTAGGTTCCATGGGGGAGTGGTAACAGAATAGTCACAGGGGTTGTGAAGGTTTCTGATTCTGATCTTTGTGTGTACCTCGATATATTAAAAGAATATTTCCTATTTTGGATAAATTCTGACTTTTGCCTGAGAAAGTAGGCTTCCTATCTGAGACTGAATGCTTTCCTAAGAGCTACTAATGTCTTCCTCTGTTTTTCAGGGTTGACACAGAATCTAACAATGTAGCCGCTTCTGCCAATACTTTTATTAATTGTTGCCTACTTCAAGTTGATGAAGCATGACAGGGTTATTGTCCTCATTTTGCAGTAGAGAAAATAAGGACAGAGGGTTAAGCAACTCACCTAAGACCACATGTCAAAACAGGAATGGAGTTGGCATTAGAAATCACCTTCCGGGAAGCTTGGCTCCATGCTTTCCTTTAAAAAAAATTATGAAAGTTTCCAACAAACAAACAAAAAAGAATAGATCATAAGATAACAAACACTAAGGAACCCATTTCTCAGCCTCAGAATTTTTTTTTTTAAGAAACACACATAGAATGGAAGCCCCCTTTCCACACCTTCCAGTTCTAATCTCTCACCTCTCTTTCTCTGAGAAAAGTAACACCCTGAATTTGGTAGTATACATTCACAAATACACTTTTACTGCATATGTATTATCCATAAAAAAAAATGGTAGTTTTGCATCTTTAACTTTATATTATTGCTGTTATTTTGGATGAGTCCTTTGATGTTTATTGTTTTGCTCAACATAGTTTTTACTCTATATTCATGCTGATATATACATGTATACTGTAGCATGTTTATTGATTTTACCCATCATATAATATTTCATGAATATATAACAATTTATCCATTCTCTTTATAGTTAAGTGTTTTTTCTTACTATTGTTGAATACTATAAACAATAGTGCAATGAACATTTTTATACCTTTCACCTGATTTCTTTCTTGAATCCTACTTGAAATAAGAGTACTCTTATTGAGATAAGTACGAAGATTCAATTATCCTGTTTAAATTATGTGCTAGAGTAATGCAGGAGTGAGTAGCAAAAAGCAAGACCTACTGGCTATACTCACATTTGGAGAGATTTAAATTTAAGTTTAAAAACCAATCCATATTCCACATATACCAGGATTTTCGGTTGATTTCTCAGGATCTGTCATTTTATCTTGAAATCTCACTTATTAATCCACAATCTAGTCATTACTAATAACACTTCTTTCCAGAACCAGACCTGAATTTCTGTGACCTGTAGAATTTTTGTCAGATTGAGGAAAATACTGGCAGCACACAAAGTTGAATTGGTAGCGATGTGCTCTGAATAAAGCCAGCTTTATCATTACAGAAATAGAAAGAGTGGCTTGAAATTTTTAAGAACATCAAAATGATTTCCTTCTGAAAAAGCATGCCCTGGAGAGAAGGGTTGAGATTTCTATGGGACATCATGTCTGTCTTAAAGCGTTATCTTTATGGGGTAGAAATAGGCAAAGGATGGCCATTTATTTGACTTATGTTTAGGCTCATTATTGTCTGTTTTACATGACTGATTAAAAATTCTTCATGTCAAGGGGCGCCTGGGTGGCTTAGTCGGTTAAGCGTCCGACTTTCGCTTGGGTCATGATCTCGCTGTTCGTGGGTTCGAGCCCTGCGTCGGGCTCTGTGCTGACTGCCGGCTCAGAGCCTGGAGCCTGTTTCAGTCTGTGGCTCCCTCTCTCTCTGACCCTCCCCTGCTCACACTCTCTCTCTCTCTCTCTCTCTCTCTCTCTCCTAGAAATAAATAAAAAAACATTAAAAGAAAAATCTTCATGTCAACAGTGAAACAAAATTATTTTGAAAAATCACTATATTTACTCTGGATTCTCAGAATTCTGAAGAAGCTGGTTCATAGTGTTGGTACTGGAACTGCCTTTTAGTACCATCAGCTAATTCTGAAGACACTAGCACAGATTTGGACAAAATTGCCAGCATAGGAATTTAGAGACTAGGATTTTTTTTTACTTCCTCTGACTAGGAAACTTGTGAACGTCACCTTAGCATCCTGGTCCTAGGGTTGCCCTAAGTCAGTAATTTGCATTTTTTTAATGTTGATTCCAGGCTGTTTTATCAGTTTCAAGGTTTGGGACAATAAAAGTAATAATAATAATCACATGGAATAGTGGAGAATATATTCAAAGAACAGTGTATGTACTAAGGGTAAATATTATATCATAAATTGTTTGTTACAGAAGGGTGTGTGTGTTTGTGTGTGTGTGTTTGAGAGCATCATGCTGTGGGGCATTACGTAAGGTAAAATTCTTATTCTGTATTCCTTTCATAAAACGACCAAAAGCCATTTATATGGGGTGAATTCAGAAAGTATCTCAGGGACCTGTCCAATATGGTTATGTCCCTATTTAGAACTCCTCAGTTGCTCCCATTTTTTAGGATGAAACCCAAATTTCCCAGCATAACACATAAGACCTTTCATAATATCTGCGTCTGGGAAATGCAGGGCATGGTGAATATAAGTTTCTTGCTTTGATGGTAGTGCATCATGTCTCCACATCTCTGCTGACATTTTCCCCTGGGCCTCAAATGCTTTCTGTAACCACAAGGCATTACCTTTGCTAGAAAGTCTTCATACCCAAGTATTCTTATGAAATTAGCACCCCTTCCCTTGGGTTTCTTTTTTTTTTTTTCTATTATTTTTACTGACGTAATGCCATAGCCCACAGTACATTTAACTGCAGTTAAAAATGTTTTAAAGTCTATCTTGCCCTATTCAACTGTGAAAACTTTGAGGTCAACTCTTTGTATCTTAAGAATTTAGGTTCTTTACTTTTCTTATGCATATATTGTGTTCTCCCTTTCTCTTCAAATAACTTTATTCTTTAGAAACAGTACATATATTCGTTTTAAATGTCTCAAATGACATGGAAAGGCAGTTGAAAATAAACCCTAAATCCTACAGCCTAACAAAGACCACTGTTAATATCCAAACTGATGTCTCATTCTGCCTTCATATATGTATAGAAAGACATAAGCACACACACGCACGCATACACATACAGTATTATATGAATAAATTCATCCATTGATCTGACCAATTTTTCCTTTCAACAATGTCAAGGACACTTTCTCTGTTAATGATATACCTGTGCATAATTTTAAATGGCTACTTATAATTTTAATTCATTAAGGACAACAATGGTAGACCTGACTTCTTGTTCCTGTATGCTCTAAGTATCAATTAAAAAGCAGCATTATTGTCCTTATATTCTTTCGTCGGCTGTAGTCTTGAGATGGTTGTGTAACTCTCTTTAAGAATTCTGCATTAATCCTCCTTCCCTTTATCCTTGACCTACATCCTCTTAAAATTTCTGCGTATCAGAGAGTCTCCTACCTAGTCATGTGATGCTAACCTTGTTTTTCTTAAGAGAATCATCTATAGTTTCATAGTAAGAGTTTGACTTCTGATGGGCTTTCCATTTAGAAACTAAAACAGTGGAATCATACATATATTTTATATGAATATTTTTAATCTCACCTCCCTAACATACGGTACACATCTCGATTGTACCTGGTCTTCCCCTGTTCTGTGGTTATGAAATACAAGGTAATATGTAATTGTTTTTAATGGGTATATTTATTTTACAAACCACTTTCACTCTTTGGTAGATATAGCTCACTAGTTAGTTATTAAGATACTTCCTCTAATCTCTAGAGCTAAAGTCAAGAACTACTCAGATGTATTATTTTAATAAAATGAAACAGTTGTACAGTTTTGGAAAGGATGAAGTCTCATTATGATTATAGCTTGTTTGTGTCATGTGTGTGTTTGTGTGTATCATTGTGTGTATGTGTGTATATAGATGTGTATTTGTGTGCATGTGTGTTTGTGCACACATGTGTGATTGTGCACACATGTGTGATTGTATGTGTGTGTGTATGAGAGAGAGAAGGAAATACTTGCTTCAGGAATACTTTAATTTTCTTCTTCACTGTTACTGGAGAGCCTAAACACAGTGCATTTTGTTATTATGGATTTTCTTCTATTTTTAACCTCTGTTAAAACTCTCAGGAATTTTTCATCCCTCAGTTTGTGGATTCAATAGTAGAGCACATTTTCATACTGTACAGCATGAATCCAACCACTCTCTTAGAAAGTCTTTTTGTTCCCATCTCTATATTCTGATCTCGAACCCCATCTCACCAAGTCTCAGAGACATTGTGTCACAATGTACATTGCCTTAGGTTTTAATATAAATTGCATGCCATTTATTACCTACACTCTAGTTATTAGTATGTAGAGATCGGAGCAATCAGTCATTTCCTGTTCCCTACCTAATTATCTCATAAAATTAACTATCACCTCTCATGTTGTTCCTCTTCCCATGCCGTACCTGTGCTCCTTCATAGCAGTTGTTCCCAACCAGGATGGATTTTGCCCTCAGGGAGCATTTGGCAATGTCTGGAGACATTTTTACTTGTCACAGGAAGGGTACTGCTGGCTTCTAAATGGTAGAGATCAGGGATGCTGCCTAATATCCTACATTGCAGAATCTAGGCCCATTCCTCACAATGAAATTCTATCCAGTCCAAAATGTTAATAGTGCTGAGGTTAAGGAATCTTGCTATGGAAACTGAATTCATGTACTTTTTTTTGAACTTTCAGATTTCTTCTACCCCTGAGGTTCTGAGTTTAACATATCCTCTTGATTCAGACTAGCTACTTAGCAGCAAAAAGTGATTATAAGATATTAAGGTATAAAATTATATCTCATATCTTATCCAAATCATGCTTTAGTAGAAGTGAGGCAGCAACCATCATCAAAAATGTTTCCCTTGTTAGCAAAACTATACTACATGAAAATTGACATCACCACAATAGCATGGAATAGGCAGTGAAGGAAACTGAGGCATATTTCTAAGTAAAGAATAAAACTGGCAGGATTAATAAATATGATTATCCTCAGATACTCTCTGTTCTGAATGTTATTTGTTGTTATGGAAGATCTATTTGCACTTGCATTGAGCAGATCTCCATAGACACCTTAATACTATCTCCCTTATTTTGTCCTCTATTTTTCCCTCAGATATTTCACATTTTCAAGAACAAAATGATTTAAAAGGATTACTAGAGAATCTCCATCAAAATATCCAAGCCAAAAAAAGGAAGAACGTAGAAATCATGTGGCTGGCTGCAACGGTAAGCACTTTCCCTCCAGATCTTATTCCCTGTCACCGTGATGAGCAGTAAGCATCATCGGGTATCTGCATAGGGTTCAACCTCTGTACTTTGGGGTACCGGATATCATCCTCCATCACCTCAGGGATTAGGCATGTTCAATGCTGTTGGTAGTTCTATCAATATACTCAAACAAGAGATGGAAGAAGATGCACTCAACGGGAAAGAATTTCACTTATCGGCTTTTCTTGTACATCCTGGATGTTGTTTGACACTTTGAAGTTAAAGTGAAGTATTTGTGATTTTCTTCATATTATATGTTGCAATGTCGATCACCCATATCAATCAGGATTTTGAAGTGCTACTGTAGAGGCATATGGTTTCAATAGAATGTGGTTAGCAGACCTCTGACTAGAAGGCTCAGTAAGGCTCCTGGACACATTGTTCAATTAATGAGCTTGTAAATTTGTTTGTTAAGTTAGATATTCACATAGAATTTATTACTGATGGATTGCTCTTGGGGTAATGAGCTATATATTCTATGGTTCTTTCTCATTTAATGGTACCCTCAGGGTAGAAGTTCTGCCTGATTTCCTACCCCAGGTTTCTACTAGAGTGAGAGAGAGAGAATAATGCCTGTATTTTTTAAACTCTTGTCTGGCAACCATTCAGGCACAGCTCACATGAACTTATGAATTTTGTTAAGCATTCACACCCAAAGATCCTTTCCTTTCTGATTCCTGAGAGAATCAGAAAAGGGACACTTTGGAGACATTTATGATAAGTGCCACATTTGTAGGTACTGCACACGGTTGCTTGTGTAATTTGGAGCTCAATAACTAACCTTCTAGCATAACTCCATTCATTCTGTATCAGTGACATTTAAAACAAAGCCTTGTCCCTACTGCCAGTGTTCAATTATAATCCAATATTACTTACTCTCTTCTGGGAAAAAGGAATGGATAATTTACCATGAGTCTATATAAAATAATTTACCAAGAGCAAGGCAGAGGAAATCTGCGTTCGCTTCCCTTTATGCCCTCTTGGAGCCCCAGGGAAGAACATCAAAGGTAACAATATGAAACATTGCTTTCAGGCAGCTCATTTACACTGGTCCCATTTAGCACCATACTGCATTACAGGAAGGTTGTTTTTAATAGCTTTTCCCCCCCGGTGTGGCTGCTCTTTATATCTTCAAAGACTGCTATGGTTGTTAATTCTCCCAAAAATTTCACAAAGGTAGGTCGTGTGCTATTTTTGCTATTTTACTAATAATGTGATAACAGGAAGGTAATTTGATCATTTATCAATGCTTTCTGACAACTTAGGAACATATACATATGTCATTATACACATATCATGAAGTTATGTAAATTGATAAATGAAGGATGTACATGTGCAAACATAAGTGTATATTTTCTCTTAGTACCTGCAGTTATACCATTTGAATATATTAAAAAGGTTTTCCCATAAATCTCATTCATTCCTGTGATTCTTTTTTGAAACTTAAATACTGAACAAATATAGCTCACTCACAACTTAACCACTGAATGCATGTCTGCCTTGATAAATACAGGGCAACCAAGTATGCAAATTTGGCATTATGTAGGAACACTGACTTAATTATTACAGCACCTCTGTAGGCTGATACCTCAGTATCAATATCCTCTTTTTAAATCAAAGACTTTGATACTACTTTTAAAATGAAGAAATGTAGGGTCACCTGGGTGGCTCAGTCTGTTGAGTGTTTGACTTTGCCTCAGGTCATGATCTTACAGTTTGTGGGTTTAAGCTCCATGTCAGGGTCTGTGCTGACAGCTAGCTCAGAGCCTGGTGCCTGCTTCAGATTCTGTGTCTCCCTTTCTCTGCCCTTCCTGTGTTCACACTGTCTCTCTGTCTCTCAAAAATAAATAAATGCAATAAAAACATTTTTTTAATGTTTGTTTATTTTTGAGAGACAGAGACAGAGCATAAATGACGGAGGAGCAAAGAGAAAGGAAAACACAGAATCCAAAGACAGGCTCCAGGCTCTGAGCTAACTGGCAGCACAGCCCAACGCAGGGCTCAAACCCACAAACTGTGAGATCATGACCTGAGCCAAAGTCGGACGCTTAACCGACTGAGCCACCCAGGCGCCCCAATAAAAGCATTTTTAATGAAATGTGGAAATTTCCTTTGACATTTTCTAAAAAGCTTTTATTTCTGCCTCTATTTCATTTTCTTCTCTTTTAAAATCTATTAATTAAATATTGCTCTGTTAGGGGCGCCTGGGTGGCTTAGTCAGTTAAGCGTCCGACTTTCGCTTAGGTCATGATCTCATGGTTCGTGGGTTCGAGCCCCCCGTCGGGCTCTGTGCTGACTGCCAGCTCAGAGCCTGGAGCCTGTTTCAGTCTGTGACTCCCTCTCTCTCTGACCTTCCCCTGCTCACGCTGTCTCTCTCTCTCTCTCTCAAAAAATAAACATTTCAATTAAGTTCGTATAGTTCAAAGGAGTTTTAGAAATAAGGAAACCAAGGCCTAACCAGCCCACTCTGATTTAATTGACCCTGCCTCCTCTTGATTTTAAATTTAGAAATCAAATATCTTTAGTAGGATAGTTGAATATAGTAGAGGCAACACATTAAACATTTTTTTAAAAAATTTTTAATGTTTAGTTTTGAGAGAGAGTATGAATGGGGGAGGGCCAGAGAGAGGGAGACACAGAACCCAAAGCAAGCGCCAGGCTCCAAGCTGTCAGCATAGAGCCCGAGCAAGGCAGAGCTCGAACTCACTAAGAAGGGTGCTTAAGTGACTGAGCCACCCGTCCACTCCAGTAGAGGCAACACATTTTGAAGAATATTCTTTCTTTTAAAAATCATATCTCATAAGCGACATTAAGGTCTATATTTCATTACTATGAGTATTGTCAAGTCTTTGTTTTATATTTAAAATTTTGAAATATTTTTTATTTGAAAAATTAGAGTTTTACAGATGAAGAAAAGATTTTATGGTGAAATCATGCTCTCATATTTTTCTAGTTGCTTATATTTGAAATAGTGAGAAGTACCCCAAAGTTCTAATAAGGACTTGTAAATCCTAGTGTAGGTATCAAAATCATAATTAAAACATGGTAAAAATCCTTGATAAACTATTATACCTTTTCCTCAAAGCAGATAACTGTTAAGGCAGATATCTGCTGTTAATTATTCTTAAATTAATCTTCCTTAAGTTATCTGATGGAAGATAATAAACCAGAACTGTATCATATCACAATAGATTTATTTTAAGTGCATGTTGATTGATACTGTTGATACTAATATAGAGTACTGGCATCTCATATCAGAGCCATACCATGGGACAGGGAAGAGAAAGAAACAGAATGGTTTACTTGCTAACCACAAGGCAACGAGACAAGACATTACTGCTGCTCAGAGATTTTTGTCTTGACTTACATCGGAATAACGAAAGAAAGAATTTACAAAAAGAAACAGAATAGGACAGAAATGAAAGGTTTGGACCTTGGCATTAGGTAAACCCACGTTAGCATCCTGGCTCTGCTCAGTTATGCGCAAGTTATTTAACCTAGCTAAACCTCAGTTTCTTCATCTGTAAAATAAGAATGATTAAATCTTACTCCAGGATTCATGTGCAGTTATTAAAAAGCAAATCTAGGCATGGCTGGGTGGCTCAGTCTGTTGGATGTCCGACTTCAGCTCAGGTCATGATCTCACAGTTGGTGGGTTCGAGCCCCATGTTGGGCTCTGTGCTGTCAGCTCGGAGCCTAGAACCTACTTCGGACTCTGTTTCCCTCTCTCTGCCCCTCCCCTACTCGAGCTCTGTCTCTCTGTCTCTCTCTCTCTCTCTCTCTCTCTCAAAAATAAATAAACATTATAAAAAGTAAATAAATTTTAAGAAATAAGAAAGCAAATCTATATGAAATTCATTAGCCTCATACCTGGCACAGTAGATGAGTGATTTACAGTGACCATTTTGGTGTCTTTATTCTTTCTAGATGCATAAATGAGTGGTTAGTGGTTCACGTATCTGCTGCTCTGGTGCCATGTGGATATTTGAAATCTCATAACATAAAACGAAAACTAGCAAAGTTTTCTTAAATATAAATTAAGATGTTAGCTACTTAGGATTCAAATCAAGTACCTGATCCAGGAAATATAGTTTTATTTTCCCTTCACAATTAAGGTGTTGCTGTTAAGCTGTGACTATTACTGTCATCCACTACAGCTCAGTCCCTTTCAGGAGGCTTTGCTGCCTCTGCTGGATATTTACCATCTCATATGGCTTCAACAGCCTCACATGTCACACACCACGTACAAAGAGCTAAATAAATTCAATCTGTTCCACTAGCTTTTGAAATGAAAAGATAATGTTTTTCATTCGCTAGGGCAGATTGAACCAATTGACTGTCATAAATTAACATAAATTTGGTGTGTTTAGATAAGAAGTGTTTAGAGGAGTCCGACACTTTAGAGCAATCTACAAATGAACAAAAAGCTATTCATATGTCTGCATTACAGATTTGTCGCAAACTAAATGGAATTCGTTTCACCTGTTGCAAAAGTGCCAAAGACAGGACATCCATGTCGGTGACTCTTGAACAGTGCTCCATCTTGAGAGACGAGCACCAGCTGCACAAGGACTTCTTTATCCGAGCACTGGATTGCATGAGAAGGTATCCCACATGTCTTCAGCTTTCTTTTAAGGTCATTTTAAAGTTTTGGGGCTTTTTCCAAATGCATATTTTACTAGAGGACTAAATATTTAGTAACTTCACTGCATTTCCATGGTTCATAGCTCACAGCATAAAAGATAAAATAATGTTAAGTATTCCCCCTACTGATTTTAGGCAATAAAATAGACGTGGCTGGATTTTGATAATAGCTTCTTAGCTCATTTAGATCCAAGTTTTAAAAGGCTCTGGTCCCTTCATATATAGCACTTGAAGAATGATTTCTTTATATACTAGTAATGGTGAATATGCACAAAATAAAACTAAGTCTTTATCCAAGCAAAATCTTTCCTAATTTATCCAACTAACAGGGGATCTTCCCAAAGTCTGGTAGGGTCTCCAGGTCAGTCACCTGATTCCTAAAATTATTTTCACATCACTCATCAGAAGGATGGGATGGCACCAATACTTTCAAAATAGAGAATTAATATTGTTACTCTGCCGAGTAACAATAAATGTTGTTAAAATGCTCCGCCTGAAGTCATGTTTCTTGATTCATTTCCACAGTAATTAAATCTAAAGCCTAAGCCATAACGGGAAGGAAAAAGTGCCTCATTCACAATGTCTGTCAGCAAGGACACACGTTAATTAAAAAGTTAAGCGAAATTGTCTCTTTGCTGCAAAGACCGACTCAGAAGCACACCCGATAGCACGGCACAGGTGCTCTGTCCCCAGAAAGGAATGTCCCGTGATGCTCCAGAGAAACCTGCTACTTATCTGGCATATCATTAGCTTCTACTATTTTTTTTTTAACTGCTGCAGCCTTTCAGTGGGGACGTGGACGCTTGCCTGCGCTTGTCCTGTGCTTGCATGTTTTCCTCACTAATGAGAGGTTTCTGAAGCCCTCTCTGTTCCCCCATTTCATGTCTCTTGGCATTTTCATTGTTCAGTGGAGTTCTATCATAATTTTTTGATAAATGTATGAGTATGTCTTAGAAGCCTGACATGAACATCTGAGCCATATAAAGCACATTTGATTGATATAGAAAAACTTCTTTTAAAAATAATCTCTCACTGATGGGAAGAATTCAGAATCTGAATCTGAAATCCTTCAATGTGCATAAAAAGAGCACAAATTGTCACTACGGATGGAACAAGGTACTAGGTGGGGGGAGCAGAAACACATGGCCAGATATACCAGAGGACCACAATGATTCAACAAACAGGAATTTTCTGGAAGGTGCAATTGTTGTTTTATTTAAAGGCAGAGGGAAAAGAGGACCCTTAAATTAGAAAGATAATTCCTTAAAATTGGTAAATAAAAGATGCATTCGTCATATACATGTTAAACTATAAAACTATGTAGTGTGGTATTGCATAAAGGTTGTATAGAATCAACATTATATATGTAACATACTTGTTCACAACATAACATTTATGGGGGGTTCATTTTTGAATTGTTAAAGTAAAGTGGAAAAATTTTAATCTAAAAACACTGAAGATCTTAACTTCCATATCATCACTTCTCTGAAGGATCTATCTATGTATTTTTGAATATAAATTTCAAATCTGTCAACTCTATTATTTGGTTTTGTGAATACATGAGGGCTATGTGAGGCTAGGAGGGCTTGTGTGTGTGTGTGTGTGTGTGTATCTATGTTTAAGGGAAACGAGCTATATTCTTTTCTTTAATTACTACTATCATTTCCTTCTTTGGGTATTCTATATTACAATCTAAGCCCATTGGTTTATGAGTTCTGCAAAATAGGAAAATAAATGAGAGCGTGGAGCTTGGGAGCCAGTGATCCAAGTTTGAATGCAGCCTATATGCCACTTCCTAACCATGAGAAAGTTAATGTCTTACTGCCTCTAATGCCTTAGGGAAATTATTCAACCTCTTGTTGCCTAGGTTTCCTCATCTATAAAATAGATGTGATAATAGTAGCTCTTCTTAGGAGTGTCTTAAGGATTAGATGAATTGATATGCATAAAGTAATTAGAACAGTGTTTGACATACAGTGATCACTGTATAATACTTGTTATATCAATAAAAAATAAATATCAGGGGTCATAATATCAACATTCTGATCTTTCAGGTACAGTAAAATCTAGCCAACCATGATCCTTATAATCTTTGTGAATATATTATGACAAAAAGTTTAACTCCAATAGCATATACTAAAATAAAGTCTATTACCAACTCTTATAAATAAGGTTTCAAATGCAGTGTTTTATCTATTTAAGAAGATAGTTCTTTAAATGCCACCTTACAGTGTGCATGTGTTTATAAATGCTGTGCTAATTATGGATGGAGTGTATTCACTACAGTAAGCCTGGATAGGTTTCTTATAAATATTTTTTACCTTAATGTTTATTATTACCTGTCCTTAGAAACTGAGTCATATATTTGAGATCAAAGAGTCACCCTTGAAGTCTAATGAAACCTGCTTTACTTTATAAATAAGGAAACTGAAGTCTAGAATGTTTTGGCAAAGACTTCTCATATAGAAAATATTAGAGCCAGCACATGAACATAGATGCCCTTGTTATATTTTCACGTTATTTTCTTTGTACCAAATAAAGTAAAATAACATCACTTAAAGCTATTTGGTAATGTATTTGGCTCCTTCAAATCTACCACTTGAAATACAGTTGACCCTTGAACAACACAGGTTTGAACTGCTTGCATCTACTTATATGCAGATTTTTTTTGTAAGTACAGTACTGTAAATGTACTTTATCTTCTTATGATTTTCTTAATAACATTTTCTTTTTTCTAGCCTACTTTATTGTAAGAATACAATATGTAGTACACATATTATACAAAGCATATTCTTATCACTGTTTATGTTATCAGTAAGGCTTCCTGTCAACAGTAGGCTATTGCTAATTCAGTTTTAGGGGACTCAAAAGTTATATATGGATTTTCCAATCTGCAGGGGTTTGGTGTCCCAACCCCTATGTTGTTCAAGGGTCAAATGTATTATATAAATCATATAAGTCATAAAAAAATGTTTTGTTTTAGAAATTTCAGACTGTGTACAAGACTAGAGTAACCTGCTCAAATCCTGAGACCTTGAAGAGCAAACTCTAGTTCTAGAACATAAACTCTTTAATTTTTAACCTCATCTATTATGCTCACCATTGTGCAAGGGCATTGAGCACAGTGACTGGTCCAGAGTAAAACAAATATAAATAGGGGTTGAATAAATGAAGAACAATCCAACTAGCAATTCATTCCGCTGCCTTCTGTTTTTCAGAACTATGTAGCAACTTTATTGTTTTTTTTTTAAATTATGTTTTCAGTTTTGTTCGAGATAGTAATTTGGTTTGTACTCTTATGCCTAAGCCTTGTTTCCTGGGGTTGCCCTTGGGTCTCTGTAGTTTGGTGGCCAATGATAATAAGCCAGAGGTTGTGCTCAAACAACTTGATCCAGTAAGGTTTCCAAACTCCATTGATGTATTTGTGAACTGTGAATATATTCGAAGTTCAGGCATTTTTGAATCTGCTCCTTTCATTTCCACCAGGCCTGTTAGGTCCTGCTAGTTGGCCGAGATGTGTGAAAGTTTACCAAAGCCCTCCGTGGCTCTCTCATTTTGGGGGTCTCTGGGAGCGACCCCGGTAGAAGCCCTGTCTCAGACTAGCCAAGAGGCCGACTGTCAACATCTAAGAGCACTGCTCTTTCAGACAATGCCTGAGAGTGGCATTTCGTGCTGTCCACGCCCAGAGCGGTCACGTGCTCCGCCAGCTCATCCTAGTAGAACTAGAGCTGAGAGGGGCAGGGAGGGGAGCAGGAAGACCACACACTTCCCCTCTTCTTATCCCCTGTCAGCAGTTTTCCAGGAAGAACCAGTTCTCAGCTTGTTACTTGGCTTCAGTTGATTACCAGGCTCCTGATATGGATGTTTTTGCCTTTCCATTTTCCAGTATTTTCCATTATGAGAGTTTTTTGGAAGAAAGGTTTTGCAGAGCTCCTTGGTTTGCCATCAAGGAAATCCCACCCTGGGACAGTGGCTTTAAGATACACCTCAAACTGTTTCTGGAGTTTTTTAATATGACTTATGTTTGGACCCTATATGGTTTATAATTGGGAAGATCTGAGGTAGATCCAGGGATCTAAGTTTTTCAAGAACTTTACTGATATTCTGGGACACAACCTCAGATTTAAATAAATCAGTGTTTTAAAGGAGTTTGATTTTTATGCTTTTGAAAATATTGCTTTTTTTAAATTTTTATTTAACATCGATTGCAGTTTATTTTACCTTTGAATTATTCTAATTGCCTTTCAGGCTATTTACCCTGGATTTTTTTAGAGTTCACCAAATTTATACTATCATTGCATTTTTTAGTTTTACTTTCTCCTTATCTCTATTAAATTTTGCTATTGTATTATGTTTCTCTCTGTAACAGGTTTAGGCTATTTATGAATAAACAAAATGTCATAGATAAAGAGAAATAAATAAAGCTTCATTGGGCTGCTTAGTCAGAAACTTGCTCACCAGCACAAGTTCTGTGAGAGCAGGTATTTTTATTTTCCTTTGTCCATTGCAGTCTTCCAGGACCTGGCACAATGCCTAATGATAGCAGGTTCTCAATAAATATTCAATGGATGCATGGATGGATGGATAACACAGGTTTCTAAAATGTTCAGGTCATATATATTAGGGAGTTATATATATATATATATATATATATATATATATATATATATATATATATGCATATATATATGCATTTAGAATTAAACGTATGAAATTAACACTCAGTTATGACATATTTACAAGCAAAATTCCAGAAGATGAAATTGGAAACTATGGAGAGGTTATGATTTAAATTCAAAAATAGACCACAAAAAAAGCGTATCTTAATGCATATTCCAAACCCATCCTTTGTTCTATTTTCAAAAATGTCACTCTTTTCCTACATAGCCAATATTACTCACAGGTGCACATTCCTGATACGTGCCTCTGGTTATAATCTGCTTGTTCAGAGTAGAAAGTTAGCAGAGTATCTGGAAAGATCTGGGTCTGTAAGGAACTCTTTGTAGTTGCCTGTATTGCAAGACCAAAACAATGAAACCCTGGGTCTGGGGCACCTGGGTGGTCTAGTCTGTTAAGCATCTGACTCTTGATTTTGACTCAGATCATGATCTTGTGGTGGTTTGGTTTGTGGGTTAGAGTCCTACATTGGACTCTATGCTGACAGTGCAGAACCTGCTTGGAATTCTCTGTATCCACTCTCTGCCTCTCTCTCTGTCTCTGTCTCTGTCTCTCTCTCTCTCTCTCAAAATAAATATCTAAACACTTATAAAGAAAGAAGGAAATCCTGGGGTTTGGGGGCTGAATGGCAGAAATCCCTCCACAAACCAGCTTCTGGGATGGAGACCAGATGGATAACCACATGACTAAATCAGCCTGATTTAAACCTGCCACATTGCAGTAATTTATTTTAATGGTTTTGTGGTAAGACTATTATCTAGGTATATTGATCCTTTTCTTAATGTTACTTAAATCCAAAGTAAGTAATTAATCCAAACATGTAGTGTAATAATGGTTTCAGGAGTAACATTTACTGATTTGTCACTTACATATAACACCCAGTGCTCATCCCAACCAGTGTCCTCCTTAATGCGCATCACCCATTTAGCCCATCTCCCCACCCAATACTCCTCCAGCAATCCTCAGTTTGTTCTCTTTATTAAGAGTCTCTTATAGTTTACCTCCCTCTCTTTTTTAATTTTCCCATCCCTTCTTCTATGTTCATCTGTTTTGTTTCTTAAATTCCACATATGAGTAAAATCATATGATATTTATCTTTCTCTGACTTATTTTCCTTACCATAATACATTCTAGTTCTAGCCACATTGTTACAAGTGACAAGATTTCATGCTTTTTGATTGCCAAGTAATATCCCATTGTGTGTGGGTATGTATGTGTACACATATATATATGTATATGTATAGAAATAGATATACATCTACATATATGTGTGTGTATTTATTTATCTATTTATTTATTTATACTACATCTTCTTTATCCATTCATTAGTCAGTGGACATTTGGGCTCTTTCCATACTTTGGCTATTGTTGATAGCACTGCTGTAAATATTGTGGTGCCTGTGACCCTTCAAATCAGCATTTTCATATCCTTTGGATACATACCTAGTAGTGCAATTGCTGGGTTGTAGGTTAATTTTATTTTTAAATTGTTAAGGAACCTCCATACTGGTTTCCAGAGTGGCTGTACCAGTTTGCATTCCCGCCAGCAGTGCATTCCCTTTTGCACTTTCTCCACATCCTTACCAACATCTGTTGTTTCCTCAGTTGTTAATTTTAGCCATTCTGACAGGTGTGAGGTGGTACCTCATTGTGGTTTTGATTTGTATTTCCCTGATAGTGAGTTATGTTGAGCATCTTTTCAAGTGTCTGTTAGCCATCTGGATGTCGTCTTTGGAAAACTGTCTGTTCATGTTGTATGCCCATTTCTTCACTGGATTATTTGTTTTATCCTTTGAGTTTCGAAGTGTACGTGTATTGACCAATTTTCCCTTGATCATCTGTAGTGTAAAGTTACAAAACGGTGGCTGCATAATCAGCAGATTTCTTTTTTAAAGAAAGAAGTAATGCAATATCAGCACTCAGTTTTTGGCTATGGATTCTCCATTGATGCTAAGAGCCCTTTTGTCTCAGTGCATTTACAGAAAGCATTTTTAGCAGAGACTTTTGAGTTTATATTTCATTAATAGACAATTAGGAATGGATTTTAAGATACAACATTTGACTGCATTATAAAATGTCATGCTTTATCAAAAAAATGATTGTATTGGGAAATTTAATAGCCACTAGAAAGTAAATTAAAATGAAAATGCCAGTGCCATCTTATTTCCCTTAACAGGAACCTGGGGATTATGTGTGTATACAAGGTAACAGTGTGACACCATATTGCTCAATTGTCTGTAACTTTTATTTTCCTTATGGTACATTCCTCTGCAATCTGTCATTCTATAGTGGCTCCTTAAAATTAGGATAGTTGATAAGATTAGTAAGATTAATCAGAGTTTATTTCAGCATACCACCAATTTGTCGCCCATTAGATACAGGGCTTTAATCATTCTAGTTTAGTAAATGTGTACTTCATAAGAGAAAGACTAAATGGCCTGTCAGCCACATTGAGTTTTAATATCTTGTTGAATGTCATATTCTCAATGTGTTGCACCTGAAATTTCTGCTATTTCTATTTTATAACTTATCAAATGTTCTGCTTTATAAAGTGACTTTTAACCAATTGATGTCAAGGTTTTATTTCTCATGTTCTACTTCTCTGTGAGATTTACTTTTGAGTCATTGGTTCATTTGTATTCAAATAGAAAACTTTATTTTTTCTTTTGTTAATCTTGTTTTCATTTCATCTTACTTTACTTTTGTTTGATTGTACGAGTCAGAGAAAAGGTGCTATTATTTCACATTATCTCCTATTTCAAATACTGAAGTGAATAATAAGCATTATAGACAGAGGTAATTGAAGCTTTCAGTTACCCCCTGACTGCTCAAAAGGGATGTGTGTGTGTAGAACAGCATAAGTGGGAACGGTTTTTCCATTATCGCTAAGCATTATCTTTTCCCTTGAGAACTTCAGATGTGTATTGCTGCATTACTTCAGTCCATATCTGTGATGAATAACAACAATAAGCCCAGATGGAGTCACCTTCCTCTTAGGGTTGCTAATAGTCATGTGAAAACTGACCCCATTCAGATGTTTTTGCTTCAGTTTACCATAAAGTGAAAGATAGCACAAAGACTATACTTTTTTAAGAATCATGTTGGGGCAAGTATTTTTTAATAAGATGGCCACAGATGAACCATCAAAAAAAAAAAAAAAACCCTGAACTTGTTGGAAAAATTGAAGAATGACCTACAGAAAAACTTTCAAGTTCCTGAACAAAGTATATGTGCTGATTTGAGGTAGTCTTTATACATTCATTGCATATCATATTATTTTGTTAGCAAAAAGAGTTGTGATTTTGAGGTCTAATTCTACTTCCTGATTTGTTTTGTGTGTTATATTTGTTTTCTACTACTCATGGCATGAGACCCTGTGTTTGTCATCCAGAGGAGTTACCAGCTTTACACACACGTTTCCTCTTGTAATTATTACCCAAGGGCCTAGAAATATAAGTGTATGGGATATATGTTTTTTAACTTCATTTAATGGAAACACATATAAATGAATTTAATTAACATAGATGTGACTTCTGCCACTAGCATGTTTTTAAAGGTGGGAAGATCTGGGGTTAAGTCCTTATTCTAACATTCATTGTCTGTAAATCTATGGACAGCTTAATCTCCAGGCCTCGGTTCCCCCACCTGTAAAGTAGAGATAATGATCCCTCTCTCCTGTGGTGGTTGTGTTAAATGAGATCACTCATTTAAAGTCTCCGTGCCCAGTGGTATTAGGTATTCTGCTTGCTCCCCATTCTCTCCCCATCACCACCCTCCCTGCCTATTCTTCCCCAGTCCCTCTTTCCCCTCCATGCCTCTTCGGATATTCCCGAAGTTGAGGAATTTCCCTGGTCTTCAGGGTCTTAGAAGAAAAGTCCAAGGTTAATACTTGGTTTCTAAAAGCCTTACACTCTCTCTCAGTGACGATGGACTAGACGTTTGAAAATCTGGCAGGAATCCTGCCAATAGCATTCAGGGAATCTGGAAGCAACTGAGCCTGGAACACAGGGCTCGTGATGACCTGCAGCCCAGATGGCAGTGCCTCCATGCTCAGGCAGTAGAACGTGTGCATTACCCAACTTCGAATGCCCACAACTTCATTAGTGATTTAGAATATCTGATAAATAATAAGCTATCAGATGGCCTGGGCAAGAGTCATTCACAGAACTATGCCATCATCATAGGTAGAGTCAAAAGTACACATTTATTGAATATCTACTGTGGCAGAGTACCATGCTAAACAAAGGGCAAAATGCTTTTGCAATCATAAGAGCATCTAGTAGTCAGTGAGTTCTTGAAATGCACTAAGAATTACTGTTAAGCATTCTATATGAGGAACCTCTATTAATGCCCACAAGGATAGTATGAGGTAGATCAGGCCACATACCTAAAACTGTTATTACCAGAGTGTATCAGAGGGGAAAAGGAATCACTGTAGGCTGGGGTGGCCCTGGGGAGGGGTAGGGTTTAAACTGTATCGTGAAGATGAGTATAATTTGGTAAGCAGCAAGGAGGAATTGGGAGTTTTTGATTAGGAATATCTTAGTGGGTAAGGCTAAGGGTAATAATTGTTAATCATCACTGTTGTTAAGTGTTTTATTTACATTAATGGTGTCATAATGTGTATCACATCCAACAACTTATTTTCTTCAGCTGTTCTCATGTTTTGTTTTGTTTTAAGATCTATGATCATACATAAGATCTAGTCCCCTCTGTTAATAGCTGTGTAATATTCCCTTATGTGATAGACCACAATTCATCTATTCCCCTATTAAATTTTAGGTTATTTCTGATATTATGCTATTCAAATAGTGCAGTAGATATACTCATGAGTATATCCATAAATACAAGTATGAGAATTTTCCCTGTGTAATAAACGTAAAAGTAAATAGGTGGTAAGGTGTTTATATTTTCAATATTACTAGATGCTATCAGATTACTTTTCAAAATAGTTATACTATTTATATCCCTTAACCCATGCACATGTATTCCCATTTTCCACATGCCCGAATATTTGCACTGTAAGAGTTTTTACCAATATGATGAGTGAAAAGTGATATCTGAATTTAATTCATATTTTTCCTGTAATAAGTGATAAATTGAACACTAAACATTGATTGGCCATTCATATTTCCACTTCTAACATCTCCTCTTTAATATATGTTTCGTATATTGAGGGTTTGCTTAATAATGCCAGTTAAGAACAGGTTCTAGCATATATAAACTGCTGATTCATTGCATTTAAGTCAAGTTCTAGATAAAAGAGTTTCAGGAGTGACAGTTTTTAAGAATATTTTTTATTTAGTTAGTTTTACAAAAAAATGAAAGCACAGTGGAGGATGCAAGAAAGGTCTCTTGGGTTTGGAGAGAGAAGTCCATTGTTTTGACAGGAGCCTATGACATGATAGGAGACTTTTTAGTAATCCGTTTTAGAAAAGGAGTGGGGACTTCCAGCTGAGACACATGTACACACACACACACACACACACACACACACACACACACACAAGCAGTTAGGGAGGTGAGTGATACCTTTTCACTTGGAAAATGAGATGTAGCAGGAACTAGTCCTAGAAAGAGCGTGTTCTCTAAAAAGGCCAGAGATGCAGGTGGCCCAGGCCTGAACGTGCCGAAAGCAGTTATGACAAAATCTAGAAAGTCTGTTTCTGCTCCTGGGAGGGTGCAAGAATAAAGGAATTGAGTGGGTGCAGCCACATATTGCTGGACCCAAACACCACATTCAAAGAGAGAAACAACTCAGAATTAGTCATGGGGACATGAGACAAGTATCATAGTTCTATCTCAGATCTTGTTTGCTTTTAAAGTTGACAAGTTTGTCAAAGCATTTAGTTCCCATATAAGAACACTTCCCAAATCTCACTCATTAAACCACCTAATAATTTATCCCACAAGTGTCACACGAACAATATATTTCAGCCTTGCCCTAGGCAATGACATTCACAAATTCATGCACCTGATGTGCCTATTATGTTTGTCCTACCGCCCATGAGAATAAATCCAACTGTTAAAATCAATGTATCATCAGTGTACCGTGTAAAAACTCTTGCCTTCATCAGAGTGTTTAGTCTACTTGGGTAAACACTGTCATAGAAAAGTCTCAGTCCTCTTTCTAACCTGAATTTTACTTGTAATGCTCCAGTCTCTAGCCCAGGGGAACAAACTGAAAGTTTATATTGACCACTGTCTAATAAAAGTTAAATTGGGAGTCAATAGTGTTTGTGGAAAAGCAGTCAAACTACTGCAAACTTTTCTTTTGTTCAGAAGATCACAGATGACAAAGAAGTTCAAACCCCCAGCATAATGTGTTTATGCCCAAGGATAATGGTCTCAAGCCCTATGAGCAAAGATATATTATGCACAATTACACCCCATTCTCTCCCATTCATTGAGTCTATCAGGATTCAGATGAGTGTGAATGACATCATTACAGGGGTCAAGAGTATAATTTATGAGGCATATCATTTGGAAAATTGGTAGTTTATTAGGCAGTAAAAAATTACATGTGATATTGCTCAAGTATCATAGCATTGTTTGGGCAGAGTCATTGCTCTGAAACCTCTAAGAATTAATCTAAGAATTAAGCCAGCTCGGTGAAGAGTAGTAAGTATAGTTCAGTGGTTAAGAGGAAGGACTCTGGGGAAAGATGGCCTGGTTCTCCACTTCTTGGCAATGAGAATGAAATTAGAGGAGCCCTTGGGATCCTTATTTGTAAAGCGAAAGAAATGTTATATGAAAAAACTGGTAACAGGTATATCATTATCACATAAGTACTTGATAAAGTTTAACTTACGGTGTTGATTTCACCAGCATCTTCGTCTCTTAGGGATACTGTGTGGATTAGATTAAATCATGATCATGGAAGCGCTTAATAGAGTACTTGTTGCATAGTAAGGATCAGTAAAAATGAAAGGCTGCCATGGCTGTCATTGATGTGGCGATTGTCACCGTTACTATTCTTTTTTTTTTTAATGTTTTATGTATTTCTAGGAGAGAGAGAAAGAGACAGCGTGAGCAGGGGAGGGTCAGAGAGAGAGGGAGTCACAGACTGAAACAGGCTCCAGGCTCTGAGCTGGCAGTCAGCACAGAGCCGGATGCGGGGCTCAAACCCACGAACCGCGAGATCATGACCTAACTGAAAGTTGGACGCTTAACCCACTAAGCCACTCAGGCGCCCCTCACTGTCACTATTCTTATTGCTCCCACCTTCTTTGTCATAACAATGTCTCATCAAACTGTTTTTACTAAACTGTCTCTTGGTTTGATTTCTCAGACCATACTGAGGAAAGCAAAAGACCCAGCCCTTTCAATTATTCATATTGTCTATGCATTGATACTCAAATAGCGGTCCCCAGGCCAGCAGCATCGGCATGCCCCAGAACTTGATGTACATGCAGATTCTCAGGCCTCACCCCAGACCTACTGGATCAAAAACTATAGGAGTGGGGACTGGCCATGAGTGCTTTGACAGACTCTCCCAGTGACTGTGATGCACACCCAGGTTTCATAACCCTTGGTCTAGTGTAAGGATGGTATTCCATTGTTAACAGCTTCACTGAGATATAATTCACATACATCTACCATACCATACCACACCATACCATACCACACCATACCATACCGTACCATACAATTCATCCATTTCAGGATGAACGGGAGAGAGAAGTATAGAATGAATTATTCATGGGGGTAAAAGGCACAACATAGGGAATACAGTCAATGATATTGTAATAATGTTGTATGGTGACAAATGGATAGCTATACTTGTGAGCATAGCATAACATATGCAATTGTGGAATCACTGTGTTGTACACCTGAAACTTAGGTGACATTGTGTTTCAACTATACTGTAAAAAAAAAAATGCCCATAAACTATTTGAGACAATATTTGGACCAAAAAATTATTTTTTGCTTATCTGAAGTCTAAAAAGAAAAAAATTCATCTAAAGACTACAATTCATAGAGGTGCCTGGGTGGCTCAGTCGGTTGAGCATCTGACTTCAGCTCAGGTCATGATCTCACAGTCTGTGAGTTCAAGCCACATATCGGGCTCTGGGCTGACAGCTCAAAGCCTGGAGCTGCTTCAGATTCTGTGTTTCCCTCTCTCTCCACCCCTCCCCTGCTCACACTCTGTCTCTCTGTCTCTCGTTCAAAAATAAACATTAAAAAAATTTTAAAAAGTAAAATTCATAGATTTTAGTATATTCACAAAGTTGTCCAGTTATCATCACAATCTAATTTTAGAACTTGTTCATCACTTTTGCCTATTCTGGACGTTTCATATAAATAGAATCATACAATGTGTGCTCTTTGGTTTTTTTTTTTTTTTAAGTTTATTTCTTTTGACAGGGAGTACAAGTGGGGAAGTGGTAGAGAGAGAAAGGGAGAGAGAGAGAGAGAGAAAGAGAATCCCAAGCAGGCTCTGTACCTCCAGTGCAGAGCAGGGCAGGGACTCTTAAACCACAAGATCATGACCTGAGCTGAAGTCAGAGGCTATAACTGACTGAGCCACCCAGGCGGCCCCAAGTTAATGACTTCTTTAACTTAGCATACTGTTTTCAAGGTTCATTTATGTTGTAGACATTTTTCCTTACCTTGTAAAGTTCCCTCTCCATGAATATTCTTTTCATTCATTTCTACAGCGTTAACATTAGGCTTCTTTATGATTCTCCAGAACAACTCAAGTATGTGTGTGTGTTTGTGTGTGGGGGTTGGGTAGCTGAATGTGAGTGTGTCTGTGCCTGTGAGTTTTAATTTTGTGAGTTTCCTTTGTTTTTTAAAGTTTATTTATTTATTTTTGAGAGAGAGAGAGAGAGAGAGTGCACGCATGGGAGCAGGGTGAGACAATCCCAAGCAGACTCTGTGCTATCAGCATGGAACCCAGTTTGCAGCTTGAACCCACAAACCATGAGATCATGACCTGAGCCAAAATCAAGAGTCAGAGGCTTAATCAACTGAGCCACCCAGGCACCCCTATGATTTGCCTTTTGTAGACACTTCTAAAAAGTTCATGGCAATTTTGTGATCCCTCTACTACAAATGGATATAGCTTTCTTTAATGGGTCTTTTTAAAAAATACAGTGACCTCATTCCCAATTTATTTTTATGACATACTCTTTCATTTACTATTTCCTACTTTTCATTTTTGATATCTTACTGAATTTTATGTATCCATTTAAACTGCCTTAAATCCTTTTTTAAACAAGGCAGGATTTAAATACTTAGGATAAAATCACATAAAGTGTTCCCTCTATCCTAAGCTACAGACTTCCTAAATCTATTTTTAACACTTGTCAAATCAAGTTGAAAAATACTGATTTACAGTTTTTTCAAACTG
This sequence comes from Proteles cristata cristata, assembly GCA_017311185.1. NCBI lineage: Eukaryota > Metazoa > Chordata > Mammalia > Carnivora > Hyaenidae > Proteles > Proteles cristata. The sequence goes on from JAESUZ010004621.1 coordinate 1,079,009, forward strand.
AAAAAAAAATCCAGTCTCTTACATCTGAATTTATGTGTTTTCAAAGTGATGTCTGTCCTCTCAACTATTTGAGAAAATAATAGCATTATATTTTTATATGCTTCAGAGTTTGCAAATCACCTTGACTGTTCTTTTGTGCTGGAAAATAGGAATACAATAGATATGGTCCTTTATTCAGTTTCTGTTCTGTAATTTAATTTTATAACATGAATTCAGAGATGGAATGTTTATAACACAGTTTTATTTGATTTTATGGTAAAGATTTTTTTTTCCTCTTGGAAAGACTAGAACAAAAGTGAGAAAAAGGCGTGTTAGACCTGTCAAGAGATATTATTTTTGCCAGAAAAGAAGAGAGAAAATGCCTGCCTCTTCATGAGAATAAACCGACTTTATAGCAGCTGCTCTTGGAATAGATATATTTCACTATCTCTAGTCATACAAAAAAAAGACAAATCATTTTCCAATAAGATAACAAAATTGTACGTGCATATATGCAAGGTACATATGATTAAATATTACATGGTCATCTCATCAGAAGGTACCAGAGGCAGCTGGCAGTGCTGCTGTGGGCTTAGCTTGACCACAGGAGAAATGTGTGGTTGGCAGCTTCCAGAAAGCCCAAACTCCAGCAAATGTTTGCTGAGCTTAATCTTTTTTTTTTTTCCCTCTGTGGTTGGACTTCATAAATACAATTTTATTGTGCATGTTAATAAGTTAAAATTTCCAAGTGAACTGTGTGATTCCTGAACAGACTGGAGATACCGTACATAACTGAAAATCAATTCTAAATAAGGGTGCTTTAGTTGGGGATTAAATAAACCTATTTTGAGCAAACAATACAGTTTGATATTTATGTAGTCGGTTATAATCTCTCCAAAATGCAATCCTTAAAGTTCTTTTATAAATTCAAACTTTATATTACTGAGGTTATGGTTTGAGACCATAATGGAAAATAGAAACTGTTTCCCATTTCTACTCATGCCAAGTAAAAGAAAGTCATGTTCCTTTAGTTTAGTCTGCTGTATTTGGTTTTATCATCAATGTGTGAATGTTTATTTTGCCACCTTTCCCCACATCCATTGAAGAACAAAAGAAGGATGCACTATCTTCACGTGGATGCAGGGAATGAAAGGTAAATGAAAAATACTAAGTATTTTTAGGGGCGCCTGGGTGGCTCAGCTGGTTAAGTGTCTGGCTTCAGCTCGGGTCATGATCTCACAGTTTGTGAGTTCAAGCCCCATGTCGAGCCCTGCATCTGGTTCTGTGCTGACAGCTCAGAGCCTGGAGCCTGCTTTGGATTCTGTGTTTCTCTCTCTGTCTCTTACTGCTCGTGCTCTGTCTCCCTTTCTCTCAAAAACAAATAAACATTTAAAAAGAAAAGAAAGAAAAGAAAAATATTAAGTATTTTTAAAACCCTTCAGAGTTTGGAGATGTTGACATATTAATAAATTTAATTTTAAGTTTAATTTGAAAGTTAGCAATTGCCTTTTGAATATCCTTACCTCAAGCTAAATTGCTATTAGTACATTTTCCCAATACATTGCTAAACTCTGCTAATTTCCTCCTGGAGTTTGGTTAGTAATGGAAGCAAAATTTTGATTTAACTAATTTTATCATAATCCAAAAAAAGAGAGAGACAGAATCTTGAAAGAATCTGAGCCCATGTGTGTGAAGGGTAGGAAACAATAAGCAGCTTTCTAATTTGTATGGGGGGTGATGAAGTAAAGGCAGGCATCAACTTTCATGTCTAACTCTCGTGGCTGGGACCCCTTGGCCACGGTGGAGGGTGAGGGTCTTCCAGGCAGGCGGGGCTCTCTCCTCCTTATAGAGATAAGCCTTCTGCCTCTGCAGTATTTTCCCCCGCAGCCAGAAGAATAAGTTTTTACAAGGAAGATAGTCTGCACTCCCCATAGATGTTTATTTCTCCTCCATGAAACAGGCTAGGCAATCTGATATTCTTGCCCTGGCTCTGCAAGTAAAGAAATAGTAAATTACAGTTGAAGCTGTAGTCTTATTCACATATAAAGAAATATTTTACAGCATTATCATCCTGAGGTCTTTTATCTCCATTGACGACAGGATTCCTAAAGCAAAGTATATATTTCAACTTAAGATAAAAATTTTATTGAAGAGTCTGAACAGGTGTGGTTAATATTGATTTTTTCATTTCTGTCAGAAAAGAGGTCTATAAATATGTGTTCTCTGTTAAATCAGCATTAGAAGGGAAGCTAGATATCTTCTGGCCCAATGCCTCACTAGGTCTTATGTTAATGAATATATGCCTAATAAAGTAATTATTTTTTAATCTAGATATTGTTCTTAAGTTGAAACTAGCCCTTCAGGGAATTAAGTTCTGTGGAAGGTTTTCCAGGGGAGGGTTCTGTATCTTGAATCCACTGTGATAGGGACAAAAGTAGACACGCTAGAGGACATTCCCGTCTTGGGTCTGAACTGAGAGAAGATATGCTTCTCTAAGCAACAGTGAGAATTTATACAGAATTTTTGGAGCAAGGTTAGACCTCTGGGTTTGAGGAAATCACGTAAAACCACTTCAGAAAATAGTCTGAAGCCACTTCTTTTTGAGAAAATGAATTTTGCAGCCTTGCAAGACTTACGATCCAAATAAAGTAACTGAAATGGAAAAGTGAGTTGCAATGAGCTTTTTAAAATATTACTCTTTGATTTACTGTGAAGGCCAAAGTCCTAATTAGTAAGCATATATGTATATATATATGTTGATTTTGCTTAGACCTATTTGGGTCTTGTTTGTAAACTGTACTCCATTCAGGTGACCCATTATGAGTTGTGAGAGATGTGTTTTTTCTTAACTACTGTTTTAGTCACTAAATTTAACATTCAGCAACACATTTAACATAAAGTAAAACAACAACAACAGTAACGACCAACCGACAATGTCTATCTCATTAAAAAGAGATAAATTGAGAAAAAAAGACCTGGAAATTGGCACATCAACATCTCCCAAATATACCAGGCAGACTACATTGCTCATTATCTTCATGGGTTGGTGAAGGCCACAAGCTTTAGGTACAGAATAAAATTTTACTTTTCAAGCTTTCACGTTATTCTCCTAGAAGTCAGTTTTCAAACAACTTCTGTCTCTATACACTCATAACTTTTCACATTAGTGGTATTTTAAGACGGCAATATTTGAAAAGGACCTTAGAGATTACCTAGTGACCCTGCCAAGCAAGGCAGGAATTCTTTGTGCAACATCCTTGACAGATTGTCAGCTAACCTTTATGTGTGCACGTCCAGTAGCAGGGTATCTGTTACTTTGTGTATCAACCCATTCTGTGATTGGACAGCTCTGCATTTCATAAAACTTATCTTTATGTTAAACTGACATCTGTCACCCTGTAACTTCCCCCTGTTAATCCGCTCTTCTGTTTGGATCAACATAGAGTGAGTCAGTATCTCTTCCCTTATGTCAGCCTGCAAGTATTTGAAAATGGTTGCTGTGTTCTGCTTAATTGTTTAAATCCCTTTACGATGTACAAGTAGATGCATCTCCTTCTGCCTTTCCTGAAAGATATTGCCACCGTCTCTCAAGGCATTGTTTATAATGCCTTTTATAAATAATTACAAGCAAAATTGCACTTTGTGTTCAAATGTAACATGAAGAGCACAAAGTGAAGGAAGAAAAAGGTCTGCATTTCCTTTCTGTTTCTCCCTCCTTTCCTTCCTCCCTCTCTTCTATTCTTCCTTCTCTCCTTCCTTTCCTTCTTTCCTTTGCTCCTTTTTCCTTCCATTATAAATTGCTTACTATATACCAAGAACTTTTTAAATCACTTTACAAATAGTACTTCCATTAAACATTATTTTAAACCTTAAATATTAAGCCTGTAATGAGGAAACAGCAACAGAGAGACTAAATGACATGCTCATGTCTTTACAACTAGGGAGTTGTAGAACCAGACCATCTTATTTCAAGTCCGTACTTCTAAGAAGCTAGGTTCTCTCTCTCTCTCTCTCTCTCTCTCTCTCTCTCTCTCTCTCTCTCGCTCAGTCTCTTTTTTCCTGGATACATAATTGTGTAACCCTTATAAAATAACTTTGTTTCACTGTGTAGTAAGTGAAAACATGTAGTCCTTTGTCGTATACACTGCTGGCTAGGAAGATTTCTCCCAGCTCTCCTGAGATCATTGTTATTTTGTAATGAAATATACGTGTATACATTTTTATCTTTATCAGCATTGCCCAGAGAAAGTATGATGGCCACATTATATCTTTTCTGGGCTTTAAGAAATGGGGCTGAATTTTATGATAGAGCATACTATCTTAGCCTATGATACTGAATTAAGAGGTCATTTAAGGGCCCTGAAACCAAACATTTATATAACTAAGTAAATAAATGAATATTTTAAAAAAAATATTCCATGGGGCACTTTCTTTGAGCATGGTGAAATGAAAAATCATGGAAAGTACAAAACCAAATATGAGTCATGCATACAATGCATGTAGTGACCCTGGAACCAATCTGTGGTTGATTGTTACACTAAACCAGACCACAAAGTCTTGACCAAGTTTGAAAATTGGCCAGAGAGACCATTTGGACTTGGTTCAAGTTCACTTTGGCTCCCTACTGAACAAGCAGTACAGTGTTGTCAAAGAGAACAGGATGTCAATGAGCAGTTGCACTTATCCAACACCTGCTTTTTCCTCATGAGGGCCTGAAGCACAGGGGTGGGAAACTGAAGGAAGGGATTAGACCCCTGAGCTAACTCCATTTTACCCGTTTTTGGGTTGCAGCCGTCTCTCCCTCAGAGCTCTACTTACCACCACAGAGGGCAGATTTATAGCATGATGATGATCTACTTCTGTGCTCCTCTTTCTGCAACATGGATCCTGCATAGGCTGACCTTGGTTGACCATAGTGCTATTAATTATTTCTTTTTATTTTTTCCTATTATTTCATTAAAAAGTTTTTCATTCACCATAAAGAGGAGATGGCTCTGAATATTCTCTTACATCAAGGAAGGGAGCAATGTTTGAATGCATATTACTTATCAAGAATCATGCTTCATATGAAACATACATACATGAATATGATATATTCCTGGTCCTGGAGAAACTCAAAACCTATTGAGAGAGAATCACATACAAATAAGTAATCACAGATTAAGTTTTTTATGATATTATGTATAAACTGCTTTTGGAAACCTAGGTAAGGGAGCAGTTAATTGTCAGAGGGTATTAGAGGGATTGTGGGACACTGTTAGGACTACCAAGGGAAGTTGACCTTAAGTTGATATTATTACAGGACAGGTAAAAAAGAAAAAAACATACTCCACTCACAAGAGACTATGAAACTATTGGTTACTCTAGAAAGTTCAGCATGTTTTGCTAGAGGCTTAAGATGGGGACATGATGGCAACAAATATTAAAAGTAGATCCCTTTACCAAGTTATGTTCTCTGAGAAAACTATGACCTTAAGACAAACTAGAGAAGTGACTTTTATAAGTATCCAAATGAGAATCCCTTATCCCTCCACAAACACATTGGTTTCCTAGGTGATCCTAACCTTCCTGCGTTTTTCTCCTTTGTGACTGGTTTCATCAGACTGAGGCAGGCAAGACAGTGCATTTGGGCTGGAAACCTGGGACGCAATCAAAACCCTGATCTCTCCCATTAGTTTCAATTTTAGTTGACCTCCTCTCAGGACTTGTAAACGCCATTGCTACTTAACCCAGATCCACCTCTGCCCTTTATCCCTAGAATGAGAGAAAGCTGTGTTAGAACCAGCTATCTTACAACAGATAATCATAAGCTGATTTCGTCTAAGAGCCCTCCCCACTGCTTTTATTTATTTTTTAATGTTTTATTTATTTCTGAGAGACAGAGAGAGAGAGAGAGAGAGAGAGAGAGACGGCATGAGCAGGGGAAGGGGTCAGAGAGAGAGGGAAATACAGAATCTGAAACAGGCTCCAGGCTCTGAGCTAGCTGTCAGCACAGAGCCTGATGCAGGCTCAAACCCACGAACTGTGAGATCATGACCTGAGCAGAAGTCAGACGCTTAACCGACTGAGCCACCCAGGCACCCCCCAACTGCTTTTAATATGGGATTAAAGTGTTGGGTGATAATTAAAAATATACTTCTGCAAAATAGAACTTTATTTTAGGGTTTTGCTTTATTTTTTTTTAAGTCTCAAACCTTTCTTGTCCTGAGTATGTCATCATAACTGTTAAGCAAGAGCAGTATATGAAGTCTACAGTGCTTTCAACATAATACTGAGCTGGAGAATATGTAGCCTTTTGTTCTATTATATGCTGTTGGAACAAAGAACAGATTCGATCTAAAATAGTGTCTAGAGATGCTCCAAAGGGAAAAAAGAGAGAAAAGGCACAATCTGAGAAATAATAGCTAGTGATACAGTAATGTTCATTTTAAAATCATTTGTGAAAATGAGGGATTGTTTTATTTGAGTGAGGCCCAAACTCAGAATTAGTCCTAATTTTCAAGTCTTTTTGATAGTATAAACTGATTAGAAAATCAAATCGGTATACAAATAACCATTACTCTAAATCTCTCTGTTGTGCTAATGAGCTTCTGGTATTTGCCAAGGCTATGGCACAATCAATTTTAATCAAATGCATTTATCTATTGAGTAACTAGCGTGGACATGGCCCACATGCAGGATACTTGTCATAACAAGTGACGCTTGGCTCTCTTAAGGAGCCTTGACTCAAGTGATATTTTTATAACTATTCTTTAGTAAAAGGCACATTAGGTACGTAAAATATGTTCCTTGTCCTAAAATAACTCCAGTCTGGTAGGGGAGACAAGATATACACAAATAAATAAAATGCAGGCTGCATGTGGTGAATGCCATCTGGCTGGATCCAGAAAGTACTCTACGTGTTCACAGGAGGCCAAGATCTTCTGACGCTCACTTCGCCTATAGCCCTGCAGTTGAGTTTTAAGGAATATTGGGCTGAAAAAAATATTTTTTTAGTTCTTACTAAATCTTAAGCTCCATGGATTCTAGAAATGTTCAATAAGAAGCAAAAGGAACACTGCACAAAGAGGAAATGGATTTGCAGAAAGTTTTAGGGAAGAAGAAAGCAAATTGTGGTATATATATATATATATCGGTAATGGAATGTAATCAGTTCCAGATTTTATACCTCCATTTCTCTTGCCTGTGGCTATGTAAGAATTTCCATAATCTATATACCCAGGCAAATTTATTTTTGATTTTGCTTAGGAGTCTTTGCTAATGTTCATGTCAGTACAGAGTCACCTCTTAATTTCTTTTCTTTTAATTTTTTGTTAACGTTTTATTTATTTTTGAGAGAGAGAGAGAGAGACAGTGTGAGCAGGGGAGGGTCAGAGAGAGAGGGAGACACAGAATCTGAAGACAGGCTCCGGGCTCTGAGCTGTCAGCACAGAGCCCGACGTGGGGCTTGAACTCACAAACCGTGAGATTATGACTAGAGCTGAAGTCAGATACTTAACCGACTGAGCCACCCAGGTGCCCCTGACCTCTTAATTTCAAGTCTAGCACTGGGATTGCACACATCAAAGCGTCTTTAACTTCTGGGTTGGCTACTGAAACGTTACCTTTTTTGAATCCTAAGTGGAAATAGATCATTTCAGCCAGTAAAAGAGTCTTTGCTTCTGTTCTCACCTTCAATCACTAAGCAATATTGGAGAGGAAGAATAATAAAGATTGTGTAAGCGCCAGCCAATGAAGAATTTGACTGTAGATTAATTTTCTGGAACTTTAGAATAAGTCAAGCAGATAAAAAATAGTGCAGCTAGAAAGAACTTATGATTGGTTGTTAACATACTCATATTAAAATGGAATATTTTTATCATCATAAAAGTTCCTGTGAAATGTGCTATGTTTCCTAATTGTTGGTTTGTTATGCAATGCTGTATTTATAGGTTTCCATCTGTAATTAGTTATTTCCATGGTGCCTGTCAGTCTGGAATATGGGTCCCCTGACATCATGGAACATAATAAACTTTAAGAGAAAAACTTGTCTCCTTACTGTTTTTCACTCCTCCATCATTTGGGTGGTTGACAAGTGAGAGGTGAGAACATTTTCTGATCAGAGCCCTCAGGGTTCCTGAGTAACTAGGACAGGACAAAAAGGGGTATTTCAATCCCAAAATACAACTCGGAGTTGACTTGTATCTTTAATTTCCTTTGTCACTAGTATTGTTAGGATTTCCAGAGAAATCAGTGTATCCTGTTACAACCACAGACATAATATATTAACATTACCAACTCTCTGCAGATCTAGACTGGCCAGTTTAGAACTTGAGGCTGTTCATGTCTTTATTAGATGTTTGCATGTCTTTGGGCTTAGTGGCTTCCAGAGATTTTTGGCACTTTGTTACTGACCAAAACATTCAATAGTGGCTTGTTTCTGGGACCTGAAGCTTTAAGTTGTCCTGGGAATCAGAAGTCCTTCACACTGACTTTCTTCATCTTTCTATCACTTATGTCTTTAGTGAGATTAAATTTTTATAGGTACGCATCGTCTGCTTCTGTTTATGTAGTCTCTATGTCATAAAACAATCACATCTCACTCCTTAATCAAAGGTTTCTCTGTCAGTTCGGCATTTTGGAAAAGAAAGATACCATTTCACATTTTATGTTCTGTAAGGCTGGATTTTTTAAGTCAAATTTATTTACAGTAGCAGTGTTTATAGTTTAAGCCTCTTTCATTTAAGAAGAAGCATTTCCAATTCATAAACTATTCATGTCGTAATTACTTTTGTTGTTTTTGTTGAAGGGTTCATATTACTTTCCATAGAATAAAACTTTGAGTGAAAAAGGAACATTTGTAGAAAATTAAATAAGACTTACACGACATTGAACAAATACTGTTTCTCACAGTTATGATTTAACACGACCACTTTATGATTACTAATCCTGATGACCCAGAATATAATGTGTATAATAAGGTCCTTTTGGTTAACTTGAATACCAACGTAATTCCCTTTTTGTACTCTTTTAAAGAATGTAATGGGCATTATCTCATCTAGCCTTAAAGCATTTATAAGAGTGAGAGAAAGGTGGCACCTGGATGGCTCAGTCGGGTAAGTATGCAACTCTTGGTTTTGGCTCAGGTCATGATTTCATGGCTTTGTGGGTTTGATCCCTGCATCAGGCTCTGGGGTCAGCACAGAGCCTGCTTGAGATTCTCTCTGTCCCTCTGTTTCTACTCCTCCCCCACTCGTACTGTCTCTGTCTCTCTCAAAATAAACAAACTTTAAGAAAAAGAGAGAGAAAGGATAGAAAATATATTTCCTGCCTGACAAAGACCTGCTGTACTTTATGAATTTGGAGTTGACAGTTGTATTTCTTGTGGCCTCGTCTATATGTAAAGTCCCAAGTCTGTATCTACCTCAGAGTCATATGTTTCCTTATAAATGACAAGAAGAGTTTAAATCCTCTTCCAGGTGCTTCTTAGTTATCAGTGACTTTGTCAATATCAACAGTGGTCTACTTAACCACCAAAGCAACTTTAATTCATTATGCTATTGAAAATGAATATGTAATAGTTAGCCCCATGATTCCTATGACTTGGAATTATAAATGCACAGAGTAGGTCCATAAAGAAACATTTATTGAATTGATGAAGCAAAACAAAATATCTAGAAAGTTCAACTATTGAATGGACTCATGCACACACATACGCTCGTACACACATACTTGGTCCCTCTTATGTCATAAGATGCTCAGTAGGAAATCTTTAGCTGATGGTTATAGTTAAAATTAGCTAACTTTGAAGGGTCCATTCAAGTTCAGTAGAACAGATTGTTCTAAATAAGGCAATACAGATTTAGAGACCTTCATCGATTCCCTTTTTCAGACAGTACATACTAAAGATTGTGTCCCTTGTGTGTATTATTATTTCTGTCTCCTAAATACTTCATCCCCATCGATGTCATTATCTGGCTGTGGATATACTTAAGCATGATTTAGGAACCCTTTGTGATTACCCATCCTCCTGTAATCACAGCACTTGTTTTAGTAATGGATTAGAAAATATTAAAATAAATGTTGCAAATCCTTAATCCAGGCATGCAGACACTCACGATTAAGTCAGTTCTCGATAAAAGAAAAATAAAAATGACTCTCTGGACTGTCTGTGGAAATGTCTAATTTTTACATTACTGTGTGTGTGTGTGTGTGTGTGCACGTGTTGTGAACTATCCCAAACACTGTGTTTTCTACCCCAGAGACAATCCCTCTCCCAGTCATCATGAACCATCTTCCCTAAGCAGTGCAATAGGGATAACAAAACCCATTTCAGTCTCAATTTAAGTTTAATTCCCAGATGGAACTTGAAATGAGACTGTAATGAACTTGAACTTGCAGCAGTGATTATCTCATACATGCATATAAAAGTGTTCAGATACAGTAGTGGTATTTCCAGATATTGCTCTGAAGCCATTTGGTTATATAGAAACAGATAAACAGAGTGCTATGGTTTAGTGTGTTATTACATTGAACAATGTGCATGGGGAAGTCAGCCAGGCTTTTTTGTATTTTATTTATATATAGCAGAGGATAACCTAACAACATATAGTATGGTCAGAAGATTAATGATCGATAGAACAATGTTTCCACCAGAAGTTTCTAAATTAATGCATAAAATGTTAGCAAGGTTATCTGAAGAAAATATTTGAAGGCAGAGATGAATGATATATGATAACCTATTACTAAATACATTTAGTGATAGCTTGATTCGAATTCTAAAATATTTCTAAGAAAAAGTACAGATGTCTCCAGTGTCCAAATAACTGCCTAAAACCATTTAGGCTTTTATGAAGACCCATTCATTCCTATGGACATCCTAGGCATCATTTAGTATTCTATTACTAGAGTACCAAATTACATTCTGTGGGCATGAATGAATGATTGTTCCTACTGCTACAATTTATAAGCCAGAATTCAAGTAGGAATCAGTTAAGCCTTATGGGAATGAGAGAATGATTGTTAAAGCCTATGGCAGAGATAAAAATTGACACTGGAAAGACCTGGATTTGATTTTTGGGGCAACATGCTTGCAAAAAGAATGGTAGAGGTTGGCAGTTAGCAGAGAGGTTGGCAGTTAGTAACCCACTGTCCTCCTACAACTTTCTGGGTCTGGGTTATCTTTTCCATGATTCCTGGAAGAGAAATTGAGGGATTCAGGTGACTTCTGAGTTAAATACTCAAGCCTATCTAAACCATTTTTTGAGAAGGTGGGCCATGACTTCTGGTATAGTTTTAACTTTGATCTATGTGAGTATGTGGTGGTCTGCCATTAGGACAATGAATACAAGACAAGATTTCTCATTTTCCAAACAAAATACCAGAACTGGCACCAATATCACTAGAAATAGACAGACTTCCTTTGTGTTACTAATATAGACTGTCATCAACCGCACAGTGTATGCCTTGGATTAAGCATCACCAGTCCCCACCAGATTCCCTGTCCCTCCTCCCTTCTGGAAGCTCACCCTCTGAGTAGCTGCCAAAATTCATGTTCCAAAGCAGACATCTGGTCAGTCCCATACATCTTAGGAACTTTTCAGTGGACTGTCATGACCATTCCTCTCCTGGCCTTTTCTTTTTCCACAGCACTTTTCCTCCCAACCAGCCCTCAGGTCCTTGAAGACACTGTCCTTTGCACATGCTGTCTGTCTCTGCTGTGCTTCTACCTTCTCTGCCTGTTAAACTGTCCTATATTTGTAACAGCTACCTTGGATGATCCCTCTTATGTGATGCTTCATTGTTCCTTTCTCTATGAGTGTTACCAGATTGACATTCATTATCATATCTATGGATCAGTATTGATTTAGATATCCTTCCTCCCTCTTTGAACCCTGAAGGCTAAAACAATATTTATTCATCTTTTTAGCATCTAATGCAATGTCTGGCCTATGGTAACGATGAAGAGTAAGAAATGCAGAGTTAGGATTCTATAGTAAATGATGGAAATCTTGAGGTAGCATAGACTTGAGACTTGGAGAGTATCTAGGCCAATTTTTTCAAATTACATTTCAGTTAAGTTTAGTTAAGTTACAGTACATACCAGCAGTTTGTCAGAGCACCAAGCCCAGAACCTGTTTCCCCCAGCACTTCCTCTACTGCGCTTTTCTTTCTACCATATGGCTCCCATTTGCCAGAGCCCTCCTTTTTTAATACTCTTCCTTCAAAGGAGCCTTTCTTCCCAACAACTTGGTTTAAATCTCTACAATAGAGTTCCCATGCTTGTTTAGAAATTCTAAAATGATTATATAGAATTTATAGAAATTCTGGAGAAAACAGGTTGTTTGAACATGTCTCGTCTCCTGGAAATGTTTATATCTACAGCTGTAACCCAAAGTGGGAAACACCATGCTTATTTAGCACAATAAAATTATCAAGTCATAGTCTTAAAAATGTATATCTAAAGAATAACAAAAAATTGTTTTGAGGAATTTTTTTATTAAAGTACTTGATAAAACTTTAAATATGATGGGAGTCTGACATAATGGTCTATTTTTGATCAAGAAAGATTTGAACATTGATTCCAGGGAAGTCAGAACAACATATTATTTCAATGTAGTGTGTCATTTTGTACTTTATTTAAACCAAAACCACCCAAAGAGAGAGAGAGAGAAACAGAGACAAAGAAATGAGAGCAGTGGTATTATCTTTACTTGTAATATTAAAGTATCCACATTGCTTTCCTTTAGTGATAGGGCCTAGACGTACATTTTTTAACTTTTTTAAAAGTTTATTTATTTTTGAGAGACACAGAGAGCATGCATGCACACCTGCATATGCGTGGGGAGGGGCAGAGAGAGGAGGAGACAGATAATCCCAAGGAGACTCCAGGTGCTGTCAGCGCAGAGCCCATGAAGGGTTCAATCCCGTGACCATGAGATCATGACCTGAGCCAATACTGAGGGTTGGATACTTAACAAACAGCTATCCAGGCACCCCTACATGTACATGTTTATTTTATTTTATTTTATTTTATTGTTTTGTTTTGTTTTGTTTTGTTTTGTTTTGTTTTGTTTTGTTTTGTTTTGTTTTTATTTGAGAGAGAGAGAGTCAGCAAGCATGAGTAGGGAAGGTACAGAGAGAGAATCTGAGTGGGCTTTGCACTTACAACAGAGGGCCCCATGAGAGGCTTGAAATCATGACCTGAGCCAAAATCTGGATGCTCAACCAACTGAACCACCCAGGCACCCCTACATGTACATGTTTTTAAGACAACCCAATACCAAGTAAAAGGAAAATTGGGGCATTTATTCAGGTTAAAAATCAAAATATATCTAATCTAATCTAATCTAAATATATATACAAGAATAATACATTTTTGTCAGAATTATTTAGATGATTGTATTGATTTTCTACCTATCTTTGTGAGCTATCATGACTTTAATATGTGGGTATTAATTTGAGTAAATGACTGAGTATTCTTTTTTTTCTTACTTAAATCCAAGATAGTTTACATGTAGTATAGTAATGATTTTAGGAGTAGAATTTAGTGATTCATCACTTACATATAAAACCCAGTGCAAGGGGCGCCTGGGTGGCTAAGTCCCTTAAGTGTCTGACTGTGGCTCAGGTCATGGTCTCTCGGTTTGTGAGTTTGAGCCCTGCATGCTAACAGCTCAGAGCCTGGAACTTGTTTCGTATTCTGTGTCTCCCCCTCTCACTGCTCATGCTCTGTCTTGCTCTGTCTCTCTCTGTCTCTCAATAATAAAGTAAAACAGTAAAAAAAAAAAAAAAATTGTTTTAACCCTGGTGCTCATATCAACAGGTGCCCTCCTTAATGGCCATCACCCATTTAGCCCATCCCTGTACTCAACACCCCTCCAGCAACTCTCAGTTTCTTCTCTATATTTAAGTGTCCTATGGTTTGCCTCCCTCTATGTTTTTATATGATTCTTCCTTCCCTTTTTCTATGTTTATGTGTTGTGTTTCTTACATTACACATATGAGTGAAATCATATGTCTTTCTCTGACTTATTTTGCTTAGCATAATACAGTCTAGTTCTATCCATGTTGTTGCAAAATGCAAGATTCCATTCTTTTTGATCACTGAATAATATTCTATTTTATATATATACCACATCTTCTTTATCCATTCATCAGTTGATGGATGTTTGAGCTCTTTCCACACTTTGACTACTGTCGATAGTGCTACTATAAACATTGGGGTGCATGTGCTCCTTTAAATCAGCATTTTTGTATCCTTTGGATAAATTCCTAGTAGTGCAATTGCTGGGTCATAGGGTAGTTCTATTTTTAATTTTTTGAGGAAGCTCCATACTGTTCTCCAGAGTGGCTGCCCCAATTTACATTCCTGACAACAGGGCAAGAGGGTTTCTCTTTCTCCACATCCTTGCCAACATTGGTTATATCCTGAGTTGTTAATTTTAGCCTAAATGGTTTAGTTTTCTTTAGAAAAAATTTTTTTTTGAGAGAGAGAGAGCACAAGTTGGTGAGGGCCAGAGAGAGAGGGAGATACAGAATCCAAAGTAGGCTCCAGGCTCTGATCTGTCAGCACAGAGCCTGATGTGAGGCTCGAACCCATAAACTATGAGGTCAAGACCTGAGCCGAAATCAGACACCTAACTGACTGAGCCACCCAGGCGCCCCAGCAATTTAGTTTTCTAATTAGTCTGTGGCTTTAAACTTATTTTTCTGAACTTTTGTAGGCCAACATTTACTAATTCATGTTCTTTTGAATACTAGTTACCTTTATGATGTTAAATAAATGTTCCAAGAAAAAAGATATTTTTCTAGTCTGTATCTTCTCAATATCACAAAATATCACAATACATATTATAGGGCATAATGTTAAAGTATTATCAGGAATAAACAGTGAATAAAACATAAGTGTACATTTCAACGAATAATTATGAAGTGAATACCTGAGAAACAGCTGCTTACATCCAAGAACTAGCATGCTTTCCACTCCCAAAAGCCCCCCTACCCTTTTATATATTAAAGTCTTATGAAAATTCTATCATAAAGAAAATTGACTTTTGTTAGCACTGCACATTCACCAATACTTATGGAACACAATATGGGAAAGTCTGTCTTAGGAAATGAGGCAATTTAAGCATAGCAAATTTGGGCCAGTAGAAAAAAATCAAGGTATTATATTTAAAAAAAAAAAGAATTTTTAATGAAAGTATTCAATGTATTTTTCACTGTAGAATTTTCCAGGGAATTAATGTTATTTTATAAATATGTGACTATGTGAGGATAGAGGGAACACAAAGAAACCTATGTGTTTGTTTTAATTGATACCTATATGCAATTGCTTTAGTTTATATTTATTAACATAGAAGAAAATGGCTTGTGCTTAAGTAATCAGGTAGCAATTTCTGAAAAATAAATTTTAAGTAAGTAATTCCTAGGGAATAAATAAGCTAGTTTAATAATAAAAGAGCAACATCATTTCCCCTTAGAACTTACTATGCATTTTAATAATTTAGTTTGCATCAAATCTCTCTAATTATCGTTATCTCAATTATAACGGATTGAATATAATTATTCAAGGTACAAATATTTGAACAAAAATCTCTATATATTAATGATTTTAATTGAAAGTATTATAACAAAACGTCATCAGAATTAAGTGATTATTTCAGATACACTAAGATGAATTATAACACTGAGTGACAGTTCTTTTGTGTTATATATGATTAAATTAGGTGTGGAATAGAAGCATACAAGAAATAAGCATTATAAAATGTGCAATAATAAAAGTAAGAAAGCAATATTTTTCAAGTAAAACATCTTTTGGTTAAAAAGCATCAAACTACTTAATAGCCCACCCAATTTGTATTTGTAAAATTTAGAAAATTATTTAGAGTAATATAATATGCATTGATAGTATATATAAATTATAAGAACAAAATACTATTAGAAGTAATGGTTAAGTACTCTGAAATCACTACTGTGGACTATAACTTTTATAAAAATTAATCTTTGTTACATTGTGGTTTTTTCTTAGCCATCAATAGAGAGATCTTGTAGGTTATTTCACTGTCATTTATTTGATATATTTCAATATGTATGATACTGATAATTATAGCTACCATTTACTGCGTACTTAACATATGCGAAACATGCTAAGTATACTGTTCACATGCATGTTTGTTTATGTGTGTGTGTATTTAACTTTCATGTTAACCTATCTATAATAATACTATTATCGTCCTACTCAAAAGATGACAAAATGAAAGTTTAGCTAAATGATATAGCTTGTCCAAATGACACAGGTAGCAAGAAGCAAAGCAGATTCAACCTAAGATTGTCTGACTCTAGTACATAAACACCATGCTCTATATAGATATAGGATTACTACCTACTATGTACAATGGTACTGGCTGAGAATTTTTTTTAATTGATAATTTATACAATTATAGGAATATATAGCCTAATAATCTATATTTTGGTTTTTAATCAACCATTTACTTTTTATTAATCATTCTCCAATGGGAAGTATTTTAAGGGAATGAGAGTAACAGCTAATCCCTCTCTTATTAGAATGGAGTCCATAAAGATGCAATCCTTTGAAACAAAAGGATAAGTATCCTGCTAAATCGTGGCTTCATACTTCTCTGTAGGGATCTTAGGGCATTCATTACTAGATGACCTTTGAAATTTTATTTACACAAAGTCTGTTCTTTGTGATCCCCGAAACAGTTTCCTGGAAGCTAGTTTTCAAGGAATTACTGCCTTTTATTTAGGAAAAAAAAAAAAGTAAGTATTTTAGCCATGTGATTTAGGACCTCAACACCACCACCACCTGACTAAAACTAAAAACTCAGCTCTTTAAATCAATGACACTTCACATGGACATGACCCGTGGACCCTTTGTTAATTGATTAGTTTGGAGTAATTAGATATGGCATCTGGATTATCTTCCGTATTTCTTGATACTTTGTGTTTTAATGAATCTTGCAAATTATAATTTATATTTTTGGCCATAAAGTTAATTCCTGCCCATTGATATAGTCACCTTTCTGGAAAAAAATACATGCAGTGTCTACCACAAAACAACAAAACTCACATTTTAGCCAAGTGCAGCTTTTGTCCTAAGTCTTTTGTATCAATCATAGCTTATATGGTTGGGTTTTATTGCTTGTATTTCTTTATTTTATGTTTTTCCTTCAGAATTTGTCATACACAATATACACTTCTTGATGTGCTCTCAACCGTTGGTATTACTTTTAAACCCACATTTTCCTCCTGTCCCTTTGAAGTTTGACTTCCAATCCACCAGTGCACTTAAACTGTTTGGTGGCACATCACAGATAACCATCGGCCTTTGTCAAAGCCAATGATGTAAGTAACATTTGTGTTAGACACTGTGTCTCAAACCTGAGTCATACATTGATCTCCTTAAGAAGGAAGAATTGCTGTCCTTCCTCTTTGACATAAACTATTTTTAGTATAATCTTACTTAAATATGCCCAAACATAAGACCAGGTATAACACCCTATGCCTTTAGCTCTGATACAACCATAGAGCCAAAACAAATGTACAAATGACATAAAAAAAAAAATCAACAAAATTTGAGTTAGCATGATTTGTTCGTTATGATGTGATACAATTTTGCTGAAGCAACAGTTTTAGGGTTGCCTGTGTTTTCTGTGCTATATGATATACTTCTGCCATGACTTTTTTTCTTAAACTACTATAAAAACATTTTGGTAGCGTGTATCATTATTTCAGTTTGCTGTCACTTAGCTCCAAAGCATTCAGGCAATTTCTGTTGTTCTCTTACTGTCCACGATTATAGCGTCTAATAGTTTAGGCCAATGTAGTCATAAACAATTACTCAAGTGTTAATTACTCATCCGTTGACTGGAACTCAATGTCATTGGACATGACTGGAACGGATGTCATGTGTTCCCCTCAATGTGTGTTTTGGCTTTGACAAATTCTCTCTGCCATGCTGATCCTATCTAACTTGCCTTACACCTTAATTATTTCCATGTCCTCTTCACTGGCTTTTCTGCTTCCAATCCTTAAACTTTAGTCTACCCTACAGAGTGTTTTTAAACTAATCTTTCTAAAACCCAAGTATACCATGTGGTATATCATCATGTTATTTCATCTCCTTGTCACACCATGTCCTGTCTCTCCCACTCATCTTTATACCCTTCTCTCAGTTAAATACCTGCCCCCACACACTTGTTCAGCAAACACGTAACAGCACACAAACATAGCAAGCACCACATTTCTTGCTTGTCTTTTTTTCTGTTTCTTTCTTTTTAATACTGTATCCTTTAACCCTCATCCCCTCCACCTAAGTCCTGTTGGGGCAATAGGATAAACCAGACCTATGTGGTCACCCTAAGCCTAAGATCACACTGAACACTCTTTAGATTCAAAACCTTTATTTCATTTATGGCGAATACTACATTATTTTCCTATAACTGTTCTGAATATGTTGAGCTATCCTAGGTAGACCATAGGGCCATGTATGCAGGTACTATAATCTGCATAGTTTCTTACAGAATGCAAAATGCAGAAAAGAAGGTATAGCACTTGTTAAGAACATAGACTTAAGAATCTGAAGGAATGGAATTCAGGTTCTGTCTCTACCTCCTATTGTTGGTGTAACCTTGGATATTTCTGAGTTTTCCCTTTTGTAACATGGGTCTTTGTACCTACCTCACACTAATAGTATGAAGGTTAAAGATCATCAGGGTGAGGTGATGGGCTTTTTAAATTAATCTGTATTCAATAAATGGTAACTTATATTACTAACGTTCTGTGGCCTTAACCAATGACTTTATGAATGAGTGTTTTATGAAGCCATCCACGAATATTTTTTTTTCCTGGAAGTCTCCATGGCTTGTAAATTAGAGCAATAGCAGCTATAGTGGCAAATTGAGAAGGCTATTCCACACCATAATTGTCTAGAAAAAAAAAATCAAAATGCTCTAGGGATTTCCAGGTAACAAAGAGATCAGGATGAGTCATATGCATGGTATCCAGCTCTACTTCCTCTCAACCCTGAGAACACTTCCTTACAGGAATGTGCTGGACACCATGTCCTCACAATGTACAAAATCTGAGGAGTGAGAGAGTAGCTCCTTCCTCTCTGTTAGGGATGGAGTATGAGAGGAGGTTCTGTTTCACTGTGTGAGAGCTGAAAAATATCATTAATCTAATTGTTCTGCACACAATCCCAGTTCTACACCCTCATGGACTACTAATGAGATCCTTGTTCTCCTCTGGAGGCCACTGCTTTCTTACTGAAAAATGAAGGGTTGAACTGGGTGATCTGTAAGGTCCCTCCAGGCTCCGACAATCTGAGTTGAGGAAAAGATTTAAGCAAATTAGAAGGACCCTAAACAATACAAAAGTAGAAAAAAATACCTTTTTCTGAGCTCTGTGTCTTTGTGTCTTAGTTGAACAGAAGAGTCAATACAGAATGTGATTTCTGACTAAAGAGCAACAAATCACAAACCAAATGGATAGGAAAAAAAAAACTGTGGTGTCCTAAGAATTCTCTTGGTTCTACTACAATGAAACTACTGACACATTTTTATTTTAGTCAGAAAAGTTAACTGTAAGCAATTACCACAGTGGGATCTGAGTGATATTTTGTAATCTCCCTGATAACCCTCTATTTAGCAAACAACACAGTCATTTCAAGACGTACTGTGGAAAATTGATGCAAATGTCAGAAATGATGAGTCTTTTAGACTCAGTCTGATTTTCTGAATCAGTGTGGTTACAAAAGGGGACAGAGAAGGGGATAAAAATGTGTCTGAGACAAAATACTCTCTCCTGGGTCTTATGATTTATGATTGCTCCCTCTGTCTATAATTCGAATAAGGCAGTTTCCCCAAGATGTTGATTCACCCCACCCTCTTTCAAATATGGTCTCTCATTCATTTGTATTTCTTTTGCTTTGCTACACACCTTTATAACTTTTCCCTGGGACCACAGCAGTAGTCTCTTAATTGTTTGCTCTCTTTCCTCCAGTCCCTTACCTTCCAGTCTACTTCCTGAAGTTCAACATCGACCATGTCACTCTCTGCTGCATAGAGAGTGGAGCTAAAATTTCTGAGCCTGACGGTTAGAGGCCTCTGTCGTTTTAGGATCAATAGACGTTTCCTACATCATTGCCCCCTACTCATTTTTAATCCTTTTAGACTATAGCCAGTGTACACTATTGAAGGCACAAAGCCAGTACTCGAAGTGCATTAAATCAATCAATCAATCAATAACAAATAAAACTGTTAGAATTTTTAACTTAGCATTCCCTGAATTTATTTCATCACAGATATCTTGGAAAATGTTGTTTTCATGGAAATGTTACTTTCATGTTGTGTTCTATATCCTTAGAAAGGCTGAGGAGTACAGATCAAGAAAGGAAATTAATCAAGATATGTAGCCAAACAATGAGAACTTATTTGGGGATGATATTTCAAAAAAAGGAAAAGAAGAAGTACTCAGCATTAAACAGAAAAACAAAAGGAAGTAACCCTCTGGTCAGTAGATAGCAGCTGAATATCTTTTAAGATCATTTATTAACCCTGAATAGATAGTAAAGTTCTGGGAAGCCAGCTATAAGGTTTTTCCAATGACCATCATTAGGAGTCATATGTTGGACACAAAATCCAGATAATTAAAGGTCATTACCAGTATTAGAGATTAAAAAGGAAGGAGAATAACACATTCTAACATAGTCATTTTGATAGTCATCTGTCTGTATAAAATGGTTCCGGTTGGTAGTATTTATGTTTATACAATCATTGGGAGGCTTCCCCCACATAACCTTATGAAGAAAGAATCAGTTCAGGAGAAATATATGCTGTTTTGAAATTTGGATGTGAATATAAAATGTACACTGTTGGAGCCAAATGACATTGAGCTGTAAAACTTAACAAAAATGCCACTCCAAACACACTATCAGTAACATCATGTTCTACTTTATTGTCACATTAATGGCTAGGTGATTAGAAATTTAATCTTGGCTCTATTTGCTTGCTAAACCACTGAGAATGTATTGCAAGAAATTCTGATTGTGTCACAAAATGTAAAGAGATAAAGCTTCTAATTTGGTTACTTCCCCAAATCCCCCTCCTCTAGCACCCAGACATCTTTATCTTCAGTTCCACATTCAGAGAAATCAGAGAATACTTTGAAGTTAGTGGATCCCAACTTAGTAAGGACTATTTTTTTAGGACTTTTTAAAAAATGTTTTTAATGTTTTATTTATTTTTGAGAGATAGAGAGATAGAGACAGCTTGAGCAGGGGAAGGTCAGAGAAAGAGGGAGACACGGAATCCAAAGCAGGCTCCAGGCTCTGAGCTAGATGTCAGCACAGAGCTCGATGCGGGGCTCAAACCCACAAACCGTTAGATCATGACCTGAGCCGAAGTCGGACGCTTAAACCAACTGAGCCACCCAGGCGCCCCAAGGACTTTTTAGGAAACAATGAAAATTCCCTATTTTGTGGCTGATCTTCAAACCATAAACATCTTTTTTTTCCTGAAAACGATAGCCAACTATCCCATATTCTTGAATCTTCCCTACCCTACTTCCTTTTTCCTTTGCATCTCCAAGCATACTCACCTCACAAATCCTAAAGCAGTTGCATCAATCCTATTGACTCTTTGACACTCTGTGCTGACTTTCTTTTTCCTTTCACTCATGTCAAGGCTCTGGAGATAGTTGAAATAGAATAGACTGCTGCCTCCCATTCTTCACTACTCATTCATTCATTGTTTGTAAACTGACTTCGGTACTTAAAAGTCTACTAAAAGTCAGAGTACAAGCCACATAATGATTGAATCCAGTGACCTTTATTTACTTTGCAACCTCCTTGCTCCTGCTGCTGCATTTGACTCATTGATTACACCTTTTTTTCTTTGAATCTGTGGCTGTTTTCTATGTCACTGTTGATTCTGTGCCTCCTTTCTCATGGGCCCTACAAATGTAGGCATTCCCCAGTTTTCCCCTCGGTCCCCGTCTCTACTCATCACATACTCTCCACTTGGGTGACTTTATCTAAATTAGCCTTTTTTGGAGGGGGGGGCAGGAAAAACTTCTACACTTACAGCCTAGAACTGTATAGTCTAAATGCTATCTAGACCTGTGTTTCATTGTACATATTTAATTAAAGACCTGCATCAAATATAGCATACTTAAATAGAATACATTTTCCCCTAAAACCAGAACATAATTTTTTATTCTTCCTCTTCTTTTTTTTTCTTTTAATTTTTTTAAGGTTTTTATTTATTTTTAGGAGAGAGAGAGAGCGTTAGCAGGGGAGGGTCAGAGAGAGAGGGAGTCACAGACTGAAACAGGCTCCAGGCTCTGAGCTGGCAGTCAGCACAGAGCCCGACGCGGGGCCCGAACCCACGAACCGCAAGATCATGACCTAAGCGAAAGTCGGACGCTTAACCGACTAAGCCACCCAGGCGCCCCTATTCTTCCTCTTCTTGATCTTCCCCTATCTGAACTCTTAACATTTACTCTATTTTTCAAGTGATTACTGTTTTAGAATCTATAACTTCCTTACCATCCTCTGTCACTCCCAAGTCCCAACCATTGTTTCTCCCTTTGACTATTATGATGGCCTCCTAATTGGTCTCCATGTTCTAGTGTATTCCATCCCTTTTGCATTCTTGGCCCAAAGCATCCTTCTACTGCCGCCCTGAGTGGTGCTACAGCACACAGATGTGCTGCTCAGGAGCCCACCCACCATCCAGAGAATAAGGTCTAAGTTTTTGCTGGCAACCACAAACATTTGTAAAATAGCCCCCTCTTTTTTAAGAAAACAATGTAGTTGAATCTCTTATTGCAAAATACATGAGTTTTTTTTGTTGTTGTTTTTTTTGGTTTTTTTTTTTAGCAAACATCTAAAATAAGTAAGCAACAGAGAAATTCATTTTGGGGCACCTGGGTGGCTCAGTTGGTTAAGCGTCTGATTTCGGCTCAGGTCATGATCTTGCAGTTTGTGAGTTTGAGCCCTGTGTTGGGCTCTGTGCTGACAGCTCAGAGTCTGGACCCTACTTCAGATTCTGTGTCTCCATCTCTCTCGGCCCCTCCCCTGCTCTCTCAATAATAAATTTTTTTTTAATTATTTTTTTAAAAAAAGACTTTTATTTTCTTTGAAAGTTAATTTTCTTGCCTTTATTATTTTCTTGCTGCCCATTATTATGACGAATTCAGACTGTGGGTCATTCTCCTGTCTCTGTGCCTTTTCATGTTATTTGTATTCATCCAACCTCACCTAATTTCTGGCCATTTAAATTCTATTCAGCCTTCACTGTCCATCACAGAAGTCTATTTCTCTAAGAAGTCTTCCCTGACTTTTCAATCTCTGTAGCAGAGGTTAGTTATAATATATGTAAACTATTTTTTAGTTATGCCTGGAATTTATTCTTCCTTATTGTATTTCATATTTTATATTCTGCCTTTTTCAAAGTTATGTAAATATTATTGTTTTTAGCCATTTACTTGTATCCAAAAGCTAAACCCTAAGATTCTCAAATGTATCCTACTCTCTTTCCTAAGATTTTCATAAGCCTTCAGTTCCAGGAGTTGCTAACGTAAAGTGTAGCATCATACTGTTACATTGTTTGCGTGGGATGGTGAGAGTAAAGGGAAAAATGGAAAATAAAAGTGGGGAAAGATTGACAGGTGGGAAGAGACAGAACCTATCCTAGAGGAAATGATGAATTCTCCCTAACAGTTCCAGAGGCAAAAACTAAATGGATTCTCTTGGAGGGTCCTGTTCAGAGAGTGGGCTGAAGGGAATGTTCAGGAAACACAACACTCGGAATACGGTGGTGTCTGATACGGAGCTAGTTCATACTCAACTCTGTCCATTTCAGATGCAGCGAAGAAGACCAAAAGCAGGACCCCATCTCTGAGAAAGGTTAACAGGATTCATTCAGTGGAAATGGAAGCAGTGGGAGGGGACTGTAACCCTAACCCGGGAAGCCCGATCGATTGGGTCTGGAGCCCCTTCCTCCTTGAGATTGGGGAGCTTCATTTTCAGGGCTGAGCAGGTGAAAGTGTTTCCAGCTCCCTGCAAATGGAAGCATCACTGTTGTTCTGACAAGCATGGCTTCTTTTGGGGGGCTGGGATGCAGCCACATTTTTGTTCCATAATGTTCTCCAGGAAATGTTTAGAATGCAACTAAACTAGAACAGTTCGTTTGTTGTCATGTGCCATGTGTCTAAATGGATACATCAGATTTTGTGAAACTGAATAGAGGGGGCAAAGTGGTGAAGGCAGGAAAACCGCCTCTGTGAGTACAAGAGCAAGGTCATGATGGATTCCCAGTCAGGCTGCGGCAGTGGAGATGGTACGAAGTGGTCTGACTGGTTGATGGAGGAGTGTGGGCTGCTTTACCAAACGCAGAAGAATCTGGAAGATCTGAGAGTTAGAGTTTTTGTTAGAGTTTCTGGCTGGGCCTGAGAATTCAGTTGACAGAAGACAAACAGGAGAAGGGGCACCTGGGCGGCTCAACTGGTTAAGTGTCTGACTCTTGGTTTTGGCTCAGGTCGCCATCTCAGGGTTTTGTGAGTTCAAGCCCCATGTCTGACTCCACACTGGCAGCACAGAACCTGCTTAGAATTCTATGTCCCCTCTCTTTCTGCCCGCTCTCTCTCTGCTCCTCCCCCACCCATGCCATCTCTACCTCAAAATAAATACATAAATTTAAAAATTTAAAAAAAAAAACAGGAGAAAAGCATACAGATTTTACATGTACAGGGAAATCTTTACCAAAAAAAAAAAAAAAACCCAAAAAACAAAAAACAAATGAACACCAAAGAAGTGTCAAAACCTAAATGCTTTTATACTGGGCTGAACAAAAAGAGGCAAAATATATGGGGGGGCGGGGGGAATTAAAGGAAGGTAAGACTGATCTCATTTAGGTCTGTAGCATAGAATTCTCTTTGAGGAGAACTAAGCATTGAGCCCCCATTTCTGGCATTAAGAATGTTTGCTTCTCTGGGTACATGAAGGGCACATCCTTTCACATGGGAGTTTTATTCCGGTTCTCAGGAAGAAATGAAGAGGTCGGAGCGCCCCTCTTGCATGTGCTATTTCTAAGTGGCCTTACTTCCAAGTAATTGTTTTGTCCGTGTGGCATGTTTTGGGGTGGTACACTCTGCCCCCCTGTCCAACCTTTAAATGTCTGTTAGGCATCCAAATGAAGTGTCTGTAATTCAGAGAAGAGGTCTGAACTAGAGAGGTTTCAGATTCATTAGCACAAAAATGATGTTACAGTCAAGGAACTGATTGAAATCCCTTAGAAAACGCACCTGTAGTATAGAAGGCAAAGGGCTCTGTCTTGAATCCTTGGGCACTTCAACATTAGCGAGGACATGAGGAAAACGGGCTGGAACTAAGTAGTTGTGGATCTGGTCTAGGTACTCACTGTCTGCACAAGAACTAAGATTTAGTAAGGGGGCGGGGGGAAGATGGGAATTTTATCTAATGAGAATGTGTAAATTCCTTTAACATAATCTCACAGTGATCTTATTAGATAGACATAACTTTCCCCCTTTTAAAGGAATAAACTAGAAACGTAACCAAATAGGTAATAGAAACTGATTTTCTCTCCTGTTACACATCCTCTAATATTTATTCATTGTTACCGATACCTGCTCCATTTTCCAGGCTACTTTCAGAATAACATAGGCTATAATCTATTGGTATATATAGACTTTTATTTTTATTTGAGAGCTTCGGAGTAATTCCTGGAGTCAGGCTGTCTGCTCTGTCAAGCTCCCAGTTCCACCAGAGAAGTTAACTGGCAATGAATTCACCTCATTATTCTCTGGTGCATATCAAGAATGGAGTCAAAAGTCTTAGTTCTGGCATGTTAATATTCACTTCACTTGAGGATAAAAATTATCTCAAACTCCAGGACAGTGGCAAACTAGAACAGTAAGACAATCGTTGTTTATATTTTTAAGTACTATAGTAACAAACATACTTACAGAGTGTTTTTTAGTGATTGGTTTCCTTTCTTTTGACTGTTCCTTTGAAGCAATTAAAACTAAGCCATCTGGTTGGCATTCCTGTACAAAGAAAAGCCAGGTACATTGCATGGGGCAAAGGAAATGAATTACGAGTACCTATCTACACCTACGTACTCATTTCTTTGTAGAATTTCCTTATTTATCTGTCCCCTAAGGTATGTAAGATGTAATGGGTTTTTCTTTTTGTTTTGTTTTGAAGAAATTTCTTGAAACAAGCTTCATTCTCTGTCTCGGCTCCTACCCAGCCAGGCTGATGGAAAGTCAATCTCCATTATTTTGAGCTTTCCTCTTGCTACATGCCTTACCTTGCGCTGAAACTTCGGAAAGACTGTGTCACTCATTAGCCACTGATGTGCCTGTTTTTTTATTCATCATGGTGCCTTTATGCCCCTTTATTTCATTGCACCAAGCCAAGCTCAACACAAGGGAATCTTGCGGCACCTGGGTGGCTCAGTAGGTTGAGCATCTGACCTCAGCTCAGGTCATGATCTCGCGGTTCGCAAGTTCGAGCCCTGTGAGGGCTCTGTGCTGACAGCTCAGAGCCTGAAGCCTACTTCAGATTCTGTGTCTCCCTTTCTTTCTGCCCCTTCCCGGCTTGTGCCCTCTCTCTCTCTCTCTCTCTCTCTCTCTCTCAAAAATAAATAAAACATTAAAAAAAAAAAAAAAGACAAGGGAATCTTTGGCAAAGCTGGCCAGTGACCGACGGCCAACTTGACTTGATGCGGCAGGCCGATCTCCCATGGTCCTCCCTCCAGGGGTACCAATGCAGAACAGTACACAAGGCTTCACCCCACCCAAGTCCACCCTCACCCCCACCCCACACCAACCTTTGGTCTTTTGTCCTCTCAGTTAGTGCTCTTTCTGTGTGTCTCGCTCTCCTTCTCTACCTTCCCTTTCTCCCTCTTTTACTATTTCCTCTTTGAGTCCTCAAAGGTCCTTTTCCCTCTCATTGGACACCACAATTTCTCAGTCATGAGATTAACAAAGACAAATCTACTCAGTTCAGACAGCTCTTGCTTTCAGCACTGCTAAAATCTTTAGTATGCTTTATACTACAGCCTAAAATATAAGGGAGCAAAACACAAATTGGTAACTCAAAAATTATTTTACTACTGTCTTACCTGCATTTCACAGTCACAGTGCATATTAGCCTTCTTTTACCCAAATAAAATTAACCTCAAACACTTCCTCATAGGCTTTTTTCTTCAGTCCTTTAATCATTTATGATATTTCTTTCTAGACCTTATCCAAATACTCTTCTTTCTAAAATTCTAAGATGAAAACTGGAATCAGTTCTCTGATAATCATCTGTTGGAAGCAATTATACTTGCAACTCATTATGTCTGTGTCTCTTTCTCCTTCCTTTTTTCTCTAAACTTTTTTAATGTAAAACACACTTAGACTTGATATCAGCCACTTTCCTATCTTTTCTTGAGTCGTTTTTCTGGGCACATGTACTTTTCTTTCCTGTCAAAGCAATGTTTAGATCCTATCTGAAGTGTCACTATTTGGAGCCTTGCTTCTTCTGACAAGGAGATATTCCTGTTTTCTGGATACTTTATAAAACTAAAAAAGTGAAATGGGTAAAAGAATACAAAAAGTGATACCAGGGAGAAATTGAATCAAAACAGATAAATAAGTCATTTCTTTTTTTTAATTCTGAAAATAGGTAAGAATGAGCAAGAACACCTTCAGAGACCAAATACAATGTCAACATACTTTGCATTCTTTGATTTTTGCTCCCTACCTCAACTCTTTCTTATCGAACTTTCACCTATTCTATTAGTAGGAGAAAATATGCATCTCTAGAGGACTATAGTTATGTTTGAATAGAATCAAAGAATCATGGGAAGATAGAGATGAAAGCTATTGTAGAAGTCACGTAATCTAATGTAACAACTAGCAAGAAATCACAGCCACCAGTTTCTGAGAGGTAACAAGATACCTTGTACCTAAAGGATCCCAATCATAAAGTGAAAGGAATACGGTTTTGCCATTAGACAGGCAGCGATAAAAATCCCCTATCTGCCACTTGAACAAGTCTTGT
Source organism: Proteles cristata cristata (assembly GCA_017311185.1). Lineage (NCBI taxonomy): Eukaryota > Metazoa > Chordata > Mammalia > Carnivora > Hyaenidae > Proteles > Proteles cristata. The sequence continues at coordinate 1,107,069 of JAESUZ010004621.1, forward strand.
AACACTTTTGAGCCCATGGAGGTCATAATACTGACCAATTTAATTGTAAGAATGAATTGGTAACACCTATAAAGCATCTTTTACATGGTAGGATATGATACATAGGAGATCTTTTTCTTTTCCTCAAACACTCCCTGTCGTCTCCAAGGTAGCCCTGACTTTAACCTAGAGAAACCTTGACTGTCTTAAACCAACCACTTACCCATACATTTTCCTCTTCTCTCAGCCAATGGAACTTTTCTCATTCTCTCAATCTTCAGTCTTCTATGATATGCAGGTTCCCAAACTCACCATCACTTCCTGGTTATTGGGCTCTGATGTTCTCCAGCCCTCCCCACAAACTGCCAGCTAAATTTCACGTCCAGAAATGTATGCTGGGTCCTAAGAGGAGGAACCACACTCCTCTGAGTGCATGTTTTGGTTACTACCGCTCTTTCTTTTATACCAAACTTGTCCATGATACTTAGAAACTCTCTATGACCCAGACATTCAAAGCTGTGATGTAGTCTTATGTCTTCTGAGCGATTTCTTCATTAGGGTCTTTTCCTATAGTCTACATAATATATTTTGAATTAGATTCTGAAATCCAATTAGAACGAAGAAGCCATTAAATTTTTTAAATGTTTTTATTTATTTTTGAGAGAGAGAGAGAGCGTGCAAATGGAGGAGGGACAGAGAGAGAGGGAGACACAGAATCCAAAGCAAGCTCCAGGCTCTGAGCTGTCAGCACAGAGCCCGATGTGGGACTCGAACTTGTGAACCATGGGATCATGACCTGAGCTGAAGTCGGATGCTTAACCAACTAAGCCACCCAGGTACTCCAGAAGAAACCATTTTAAATGTGGTTGGTGATTCAGGGGCCACAAGGGCCAGTGGAAATTATCCCACCTTTGATATTCTTTTATTAGAATTTTCCCTATATTTATATAGTTGCACAGTTTTTTTAAGTTCTGGAAATCTACTTTTAATATTCTAATTATAAATTAAATTTTTGGAAAGCTTTGGTAGATAATTTGACATTTAAGGGTATGTTAAAATTTAAATTACAGGGGCTTTGATCTAATCTGAAAACAAGAAGTCCTTTCCCTTTATTTTATCAGACTATCATATAAGCAAACTGTAAAGCAGGGAAGGTACATTCTCAAGATCCTTTCCTTGCAATTGCTGTTGTAAAGCATGGGCAAGGACTTCAAATTTAGTTTCTTATCTATAAAATGTGAAATTCAACTTGAAGATTTTTTAAAGTCACCTTTACATCTGAGAATCTATAATTCTGTGATTTCCGTGCCACTTTCAAAGTTCTCATTGATGCCAGACCTACATTACATTGATTTTTACACCGATCTGCCAGCTTGAAATCTGACACAATCCAGCAGTCTAGGGCCTGAAACGAGGTGCTTTATTAAGATCAATGTATTAAGTGAATGTAGACTCAAATAAAGCTCTATAAACTATCGGCTCTAAAATTTTGGCTCATAATTTCAAGATGGTGTACCCATAGCTCCAAACTTGGATATAATTAAATGTGAAATGGTCTCATTTGAGCATGGAGAAAATCAGCTTTCTAGTCAAAAGGAAGTTGTTTTCAATTCAGTGTTGATTGGTAATTTTCCTTTGGGGTAGCTTGAAGGGCTCTAGTGGTTAAAAGAATAAAACACTAAATAACAAAACTCTTCATGAATAATTACCCAGCAGGAGAAGATGGGAAAACTGTAACTTTTGTTTTTAGAGCTCTGTGTGGTTTGAGAGGTTACCTGCCGCCGTGGGGGACTTGCGATCTATGATATAGTATTAGTCACCAGCAGAAAAATGGAGAAGTATGCAGATAGCATCAAGCTATGCACATTGGGTTTTATTTAAGGAAATGTCTCCTCCTGTAGGCAGTGGTGTATTTAAAAGTAAGACATTTCCTGTCACTTGTTTTTAAGTGATTGCTTTGACAGGTCTTTAAAGGAAAAAAAACATCATTTTCTATCCCGCAGATTCAGTAACTACCCTTAAGTGACTGATCATGTCACATTTTCAGTGGAGACAACATTGTGATTTGCTTCCATGGTGATCTACCAATGATGGCTAAAACTAATGACTCTCCGTTGTCAGGGAACCTTGCAAGGCGGCCACTAACTGGTTATTTTTCATAATCTGCTGGTGAGGAAATTACTAATATCATTACTCAACACATCCTTTGCAGTTTACACTTTCAGAGTGCTTAAAAATTCATTTGTGGTTATGAAGAAATGACCATTTATTTGAGCGATTCTTAGCAGAAAGCAAGGAAACAGCACCAAGATCACTCATGTCCACATTATGACATGATCGGGGGCCTCGGGCTTTAAGTTCTATGGCAGCCGAAGGGCCATGTTACTTTCAATTCTAGCTGAATAATAGAACTATTGTGCATGAGGCATTTTTAATGTATTATTCTAATCTCTAGAGATTGAAGTTAGTAAACAACAAGGTAATTGCATTAGAAAATTGTCCTTCCAGAAACAAACCTAGAAAAATAATACAACCTTTTAATTTAGTAATTTTCACTTCGTAGGCATATTTGGCAGACAGACTGGAAAGTCTTAAATGTCCTCTGACAGTTGTTAAAAAAAAATAAAAAACGCCACCTAGTATAAGTTAGTATTTGAATTAAGGACTCTTACAAGAGCCTTTCAACTTACTTTTGGGCCAGTAGTGTACTCCTCAGCCCGAGCCTATGTACAGGCGGCCCCACTGGGACAAAGAGTATTTCTATACTATTATACTATTATATTGATAGATTATGGTTAATATTTAACCTGCATTTCTAGTCAGAAGGTAACATTTGTAACGTGATTGATAGATGACAGAGAAAAAGAGATTGATTGATTTAGGAGACTATTTCTCCGTGAACAAGAAACACTGGAAAGGAACCAAGGTTTCAACAGAGTTAGGATTTGCTACAGATAACTCCCACCTTAAAACTGCTCAGGAGGGAATGTTAGTGATACTAGAGAAATGATATTGGACAAAGAAGCTTTTGTTAATCACAAAGATATCAATTCTTTAAAACCCACTGCGTATTTCCTACCTAATGTGCTGTGGAATGTTGAACAAGTAACCTGGTTACTCCTACAATTGACGATAGGAATTATGAGAGTCCAGAATAACTCCCCTTTAGCTCAATAAACCATTTGTTCTTCAGATAAGCCTCTATTTCACTTTGTCACTGGCTCCATAGTCCTTAGCCCTTACCAAAGAACAAGCGTAACATGAGCACAGCATAACGTGATTGATTTGATGCTTTACGTTAAGTCAGTTAGATGTTCAAAGTAAGTATGACTGCTGTTGGGCCAAATGTGGCCGGTAGTGTGGTCAAATGCCTCATCAAGAATGTCTCTCTGGGGGCACCTGGGTGGCTTAGTTGGTTAAGCGTCCGACTTTCGCTTGGGTCATGATCTCCAAGTTCGTGGGTTCGAGCCCTGCGTCGGGCTCTGTGCTGACTGCCAGGTCAGAGCCTGGAGCCTGTTTCAGAGTCTGTCACTCCCTCTCTCTCTGACCCTCCCCTGTTCACTCTGTCTCTCTCTCTCCTAGAAATAAATAAAACATTTTAAAAAAAATTAAAAAAAAAAAAGAATGTCTCTCTGTAGGAGGTTTTCAGGGGCTGCAACTGGTTGAAAGGGGGCTTGCTTACATGGCACTCTTCATGAGACTGGGTAATAAGCAGTTTTCTGCCTCAGAACCTGGAGGAGCTGATAAAGATCAAACTACTCCTTGACCGACTGAGTACAATTGAAATTCTGAATACTCTGAATACTGATGAAATACAACATAGAAAAGAATTTTTATTTTCAGTATATATCGATTGGCATGGCGTATTTCAGACTTGCCGTGATCGGGGCTGTTTTTAATCCCAATGACAAAGGCCCATTTTTTACTCACACAGAAAATCTTTTCTTTTCCGGAGAGTTACTCTGCAATATGGATCTCTTTTAAGATCAGGAGTCCCTTGGAGATAGATTTGGCCTCGTCTAAGATGAGCAGCAGAAAACATAGTTTATGAGCTGAACTAACAGAAGGACGCTGAGTTGGGGTTTGTTAAACTAATCTTACAGCTGGCAAAGGATGACATGTCAGATGTTTCATTCATTTTACATACCAAACCATCTCCATAAATCATTATTATAGCCTTAAATACATTATGTAGGTATAGTAACATTAGATGGCATGTTTAAATGTGCCAGGCATGTCCGTTTGCTTCTCTGCAATCTGTGTTTCTCTCCTCATTTTCCAAAGATGTGTTTATCAGATTATTTTTTATGGGTCCATATTTTAGTTTTATTCATGTAGTCTTGTTGATTGGTGCTGTTATGTTTATTTAGTTCTTCCTTGTGCATATACATTCAGCTCATATGAGTATCATAGTGTCTCTCACTTCCTTCTTGCATACACACACACACACACACACACACACACACACACGGAATCTTCTTTTTTAATACATTTGTCAACGTAGGGCAGTGAGAAAATAATGCACAGATGCGTTTGGGACTCTTTAGCATAAAAACTCCGTCTGAAACATCTGTATTCTATAAAATAATGTGTTGCATTTCAGGATATTTAAGGTTGAGTTTCTTTACTGTGTGAATGCTATACTCTTTTCTTTTCTCCCCTGACTCCCCCCTCCCCTTCCCTGTCTAACAGCAGACAAACCCAGGGAGCACTGAATGAATCCGATGATCCTGAAACAGGCTGTCTAACTGATAACAAGCCAACTTCTCGCCACTTCTATCCTGTCGCCTTGCTGCTTGTCAGCTCACACCTGTTAGTTGTGTGGCTTATTTTAAGTCTTGCATTACTATTAGCCAAATACCAATAAGTTTTATGTTGTATTCCTTTCTTTTCTACAAATGACAATGGACTTTAAATTATGGGGACAATGCTGTAATATTTCTACGTTTTCAGATTCACAGAATTTAAAAAACAACAACAAATGTTTGAAATGTAAGCGTTTTGTTTGTTTTTCCTAAAATCTAAAAAAGACGTACTATGCATTAAGTGAATTATTTTGCTCTTTTGTTCATGGAAAAGTGTTTCCCACTGTTAACTAGCTCAAAAGAATTTTTAAACTTCTGTCTTTGGAATAAGACAAAGAACAGAATCCTGAAAGCTTGAAGTTCTGCACCTCCTGTTTCTCTTCCCATTCAATTTATTCAAAACAATTAAGAATGAATTTGCACAATGCACTGAAACCCTGAGTCAAGTCATAGAGATGTGGGAGGTTCTAGACTTTATTTCCACAGTTCGAGACTTTATTTCCACTGTGCTAACATCATTGTTGCCGTCAGCTGATAGAACCTTCTGTTCGATCTCTTAGTCTGTTAGTTATGTTAGTTCTTTGCTTCAATTTACCCTTTTCTGTCAAGTAATTTGATGGAGAGAATGGCTATTTATGTTTTGTAATTAAATTAACCTGTTTGTAACTCTTGTTTGGGTTGATTTGGCTCTCGGAGTACTTTTCTATTCTTTTTAACAAGGTCTTATTTGTGTCCTACACGCCATCTTCAGCCCCTGTGACTTTTGTACTGTCTGTGCACAAGTACCCTTCCTTTATAAAGCGGAGACTTGGACCAGGCTGTTCGGAAAGCCATTTTTCTCTTCGTTGCACAGCTAAAATAATGAAGTAAAATAGAGATGAAATTTTCCTTTTAAAATCTATAGGGCCAGACTTAATAAATTAAATGCCTTATTCCTAGAACCTGCATCCTTAGGGCTACACGTAGATCTTAATGTGTTTTAAAGAGACTGAGATTAATTTGTGGAAGAGTTATAAAAAGGCAGATATATTTATGAAGCTAAAGTGAAGCTGTATTGTGGAGCAAATTATATTTAAAGCGTTTATTAAACCTTAAATATCTGTTAAGAGCAAAGAGACTTTAATCATCTCTTTCCGAGGGCAATAATGGTATTGGGCCTGGCCTAGGATTTAATTTTGTAAGATGTATCATCATTTGTGAAAAAAAATGTAGAGTTGAATCTTTGTTATTTTTACTTGGACTGTTGCTGCAACTCTGCATTGAACAAATAAAGCATATTTATTTATTCCGTGTTTCATGAAGTTGTACTTTTTCCCCTTTCACCAGAGAAGGATGCCGCATAGAGAATGTTCTGAAGAATATCAAATGCAGAAAGTATGCTTTCAACATGCTACAGCTGCTGGCTTTCCCCAAGTACTACCGACCTCCAGAGGGGACTTATGGAAAAGCTGACACCTAACTTTACCAACATGTAAATACCCAGGAACACAATTACGCTTCAGTCGGATAATCTCCACCTTTTTCACTGTTTTATTGACATGAGTTTGTGGAGGGAGGTGATCAGAGATGTTTGCCCAAATCTAGGAATTACTCAAATTAGATCTTAGCATATTACTCTGAAAGAAATCCGTTTAAAAAATCTCCAGGAACATTGTGATTCTAGGTCTCCCTTCTACGCAGTGCCTCTCACAGGCTGCATAGGCCGATGTCAGCTCAGGATGTGTACATTTCATGCACGGCATCCTTTCGTGGAAGGTACTCATTCAGAGGAAACGTAGGTTGCTGCAGGAAGAATACAGGTGACTCACAGAGGGGTGCTTGATCTCCAACATGAACACAGCAGAGTGTAAAGGAGAGAGGGATTTGGACATGGTATTTCACAGCCTTTCTCACGTGTGACCTGAGAGCCCAATTGTGGGATTTGGAAGATATTTTTCTAGGGAATTAAAATTCATTCAGTAGCATCAACGCATGACCTTGACTGCAGAAGTAGGTTGCAGGTGTGCCTTTTAAAGACTACGGTCCTCCAGACGAGATGTGGCCAGTCCTCTGGAACAGGTAGATGACGGTGTTAGCAACTCAGTGGAGATACTTTTCTGTAACATGGTATCTTTTCCAAACTCTCAACTCTGGTTCTCTGTGCCTGTTATAGAAGTGGCGATAGAGAAAAGTTGAATAGTATAGTAGAAAAGTACCGCGAGAAACTGAAACTGCGAGAAAACAAAAGCTGATCAGCCTGCTGATGTTAAATGTGAAAATCCCCATCAGCCTGAACTTTATGCAGCCAAGTTCGTAAAAGTCAAAAAAGTTTCTTTGTGATGTTTTCCAAAATAGGTAGTGGAATATAGAATCTACAGAATGTAGATGATGGAAGTCTGCATTGTCTGGGGTAGATTACTATGTGTGAATAAACCTGTTAAGGCATATGCAGCCATAGCTAATGAGAAACCAAAACAATTATTTCTGTTCACTTCAATTTGCAATTTATTCACAGTGAAATCACACCATCAAGGGTTTTCCAAAATTCCAAATTAGAAATTGCTTTAGAGATTATCTCATATAATGTCATTATAAATGGGTAAATTAAAGCACAAGGAAGATATGACCCCAATCATCCAGCTAGAGAATTTTAGAACCATGATTACAATCTCTTCTTACCTTCCTAGCCTGTGGCTTGTCTGGTTTCCAAATTGCCATGCTAAAAATGCTTGAAAATTATGGAAGAATGCTAGTTAGTTAAATAAAAATTGGCATTTATTGCTGGAATTAAACCGTAGAGTATGACGGTCTGAATAAATGAAACCTATTTTCTCCAGATGTTAAGAGTTTATTTTTTCTCCTCACTCATTGGAAGAGTATGCCATCCAGAGCATAAATCTACCCTTTGGAAATGCCAGAGGCTTTTTACATAGACGTCTCTTGGCTGTGACCACATTCAGCACATAATATTATGGAGCTTTCCATAGCTAGTATGACAGCTTCTTGGCTAAGATATGTGTTGACTAAGGACTCCAAACAGATCTCTGGGCTCATGTAGAGTTTTCAGGGTAGTACAAATTTTAGATAACTGTTTGGGGCTTTTCAGACTATAATTATCAATCTGTAGTTTAGCTAATGATTTGCGGCATTATATTTGAGGCCATTGCTATGAAACAATTCATAGTCTTCTTAATAAAAAGTGGCTGTGTACTACAGATCTATTCACAAAGTTTTTAGTATTCTTCCTTATATTTCATTCTCCACTTCAATGATTAAATATTAATTTTAAAATATTCAGTTTAATTTGAAAATGGTAGGATTTGTGGTTATTTTCATTATCCCATTGGATTTAAGGTAAAGAGGTTAGAATGACAGAGGTTTCCTTGAATAACAAAGAAGCCTCATTCAGTATGTCAAGGAGTGATCTGAGTTTGGAGAGACCTTATGTGAAAATTCTATAAACAGTATAAATTTTGCCTATATTTTTAAAAGTGAAAACACTTGCCTCAAATCTGGAAAAAAAAAAATACTTATTAACTAGAAAACCAACAAAAGCATTTTCTATTTGGGGGAAGATATTTCAAATCTTTTTTGATAAGATGTTTTTCTTTTTTGATAAGTACTAATATAAAAGTCTCAAAGGCTAGAGTTTACTGTAATACAAATGCATAGAAGTTCTCATTTATTGTTAGCATAGTCCTCTGCATTTCTCTATACGAAGCCTGTATTTGTGGATACTTTTAAAAGTGGATTTCATCAAGAAAATTCATGTTTTGTATCAACAACAATATTGTTGCTTTCCTGAGAGATATTCCAACTATTCTTAGAAATCCACTTCACTATTTCTTAAGTTATTATGGTTTTCTAAATCAAAGAGCAAATGTTAAAAAGTTTTAAAATCTTCTTTGTACAAACACAGCCTAGTCATACTTTTCTATTTTTATTTAAAAGCTAACGCTAGGAGGCCTGTTTAAAGAGATCGAGATTGAGTCAGAAACTGAACCAAGAAAATGACATTTTCAAACAAGAAAATTTATTTTTGCTAAAAATATGTTTCCCCTCTAATGGTATCAAATGTAGATATTAATTCTGTATTAGCTGTTTACAGGGTGCTACAGAAAACATATTTAAAAATAAGGGAAGGTGAAATCTTGATTATGTTTGACCCAGTAACAAAAAACCCAGAGACTGAAAAGACAAGACAGCTGAACATGAAAGTTTCCGATACTTGATTGAAGCAGAGCCACACTTGGTCGCATTCATTCATTCATTTCTCATGTGGTTGTTTTTGTTTTTGTTTTTGCTTTTCTTGCAAATGTCATCTCAGATTTTTGTCTACACTGTGGCAAAACAATCGTTTGATGTTTGGTCAGTCCAATCATCCTTTAAGTCAGAGCAACCATTTGATCCTGCTGCCAAATTGTGCTAAAATGACCTCTCGCTTAATTAGAGCAGTATCCCATGTGACTAAACTCCAGTTCTTACTTTACAAGAGACTAACTCCTGATTTTCTGAAAAACTGTGAGGTGTCAAAAGCTAGTATCTGGAGGAAGGATACTTTCCTTCTCCCGCCCCTCAATTAAGTAGAGTAAGTCCAAAATAAGACTTACAATGGAAAAAGAATAAGATTTATATGGAGTAATACTTCTCAACAAATCAACAAAGTTCTCCTTATGGAAAGTATGGTACATGCCAAGGAGAAAGGACATCAGTGATGTGCTAGAACTGGCTTATGCAACTCATGAGAGTTGATGATTGAATATCCAAGAATTTTGTAAGCCAGTTGTTAAATATACCATCATTAAATATTAAATTATCAAAAGCAATTGAATAAATCTTATTGAAAACAAAGATAATAATCAAAACTGAGCACTTCATAATTATTTCCCTTCATTTTACTCTTCATCTGTGCTTTTGAAGTTATTTATGTCAATTTTATGTACACAGTGGAAACACTGGATTATCATATTCAACTGTGCATCTCTTCCTGACTCCACACCCGGTAACATCACGTGGGTAGCTTGAAATTGACCACAGTGGGAGTATTTACACCACAGAAATTACCAAAGCTACAAACTGGGACCTTTAATTGCTGGAAAGCCAGTTGTTAAACATTTACCAGCACACAACTGAAAGTCACCATCACTTTTTCTCCAGCAAATAACAAATAATCGGAAGCAATATAAAGGTATTCATATGGTATCAAATGTAATCACGCCTCTTCAGAAGGCTACAACTTTGTTTTGTTTTTTACCCTGTCTTAAAGATACCTATCAGACTGTAAGTAATATTTGAGGTTTATATTTTATTCATAATTAAATTATTTAATCATACAGATGCATTTAAAAATGTATCTCACTTGATGTTCTGCAAGGGAAATTTTAGCAATGCAGCTTTAGTGTAAGCAATAACAACTGTGGGCCAAATTCAGGGAAATGTTAGCCTAATTAGAGTATCACTGAAAATGTGCCCCAGTACGAATTTTTAAGGTTTATAACTTTAGCACTTGCTGAAAGCGGGAAACAGAGTAACCTATTACTGTGTTCAGATTCTAATGCATGGAGTTCCATTGAAACCCAAACTGTTAAGTTAAGCAAAGTGAACTCCAGCAGTATGCTAAAACACTGCAGATGTTTTAGAGGTTTGCTTTCCAAACACCTCACTTTCAAGGGGCACAGGAGCCCCGAGGGCCATCGGCTGAGCTGGAGCCCAATGCCCAACGGGGCCACCTATGAGTGGTCAGTCACCTGGGCACAGCCACCTGGCAACCCGAGACTTCTCTGCAGAAGGAGCTTTCCAGAACCCCTGGAGGAAGCAGTTTAGGGAAGGCACCAAAGGACAGACACCACACACACTCGGGTGGGCTTTACATGCGCTCTGAGATTTATTACCCCTTAGTGCTGGCGGCTGCAGAGCCCGGGCACCCGTGCCAGCCAGGCCGGGTGCTGTGTGGACGACCCAGGCTCGGGTCAGGGGACCCTGGGGGTGACTCTCACCGCTTGCTTAGCGGGGGTGATTTATCAACTGTTTAATTCAATATTCAAGGCACCTTTTGTAATCCTTAGGAAATAAGTTAACATTTATCACAGATTTCAGAAACTGGCCTGAGAAAAACTGTGATCAGCAGTTACAGAGGGCAGCAAGCACATTGAACACAAAGAATCCCTAATAGTTGGAAGCCTTAGACATTATGCACCAAAGAGAGTGATTTGCTGAGAGCTGAGCAACTGTAGTGTGAATTGACATTCATTTAGCTCACCTGCAATCTGCAAAAGCTATGCTTTTTTTTCCATATTTATATTTTATGCTTTGTACAGAAAGTCCCAGTATAGTATATCCTTTGTTTCTTTGGAAGTTTTAAATTAGAACTTTCTCCCCAAACGGATACTACCTATAGCAAAACCATCTTTAAGAACAGGAAAATACAATTAATGTTTAGATAAAACATCATGGGCCAATTAGGTATAAAGTTAAGGTATGGAAATTTGGATTTTTACTTTCTGAATCACAGTGAAAATTAATCAGTTTTTGAATTTCATTTCTAAGCAAGTAAGAGAGTCTGAAGCATTTCTGATGTCAAAGAAACAAAGCTTATCTGGCTACTAGTAACAAGGAGATAGAAAAAAAAAGGTAAGGTAGTATCAGCCAAAATCAATTGTATATGCAATTAGCTGTCCTCAGCTTGAATTCTCATAGATTACATGAATATTTAGAATTATAAATTTAAAAAAGAAAACAAGGCTCACAACGCAGTATATAGTACCCAGAAAGAGTGAATATCAAGAGAGAGAGAAAACCTAACTCGAGTAATGTTGACTAATAAACCTTATCTTGTTTTTCTTTAAGTAAATAGAATTTTTTAAGTGATGTCGCACTTTCCTACTCGTAGCACAAATGTATTCACAATCTTCCTAAAATCATGGAAATTATTCTAAGGTCACAAAAGGGCACAATCCAATAGTCCCTCTTTAATGATCAGTTGGTATGGTTTCATTGTCTAGCAGGCAATATTGACTCACATATTGGTGACATTACCTTATAATCCATAAGGGTCTTGTGAAGTTTTCATATCACTATTAATATTAAAACATATTTCATGTCAAAAGACTTTCAAACTTTTCAGAAGCAGGCTCCATTTTTTCTGTGAGTAGACGCACATCCCCATTTCCCTGAGCAAGTGCTATCCTTTGTACACATACTTCTCATGTGAATATTTTATTATTTTGTTTAACCTAACATCTAATTTTCAGACTCTTGTGGTACTTCAATGAAATGTTGGCATTTTTTTTTCTTTTATGTTAAATATGTATTGTAGATGAGCCAAGAATGTGTATTCCTAGGAAATGGGCACAGATAGGTTAGATCATGTTATACTGACATTAGAAGAAATACCATTTTATTTTATTGTTCTGTGTAAACCATATTCATTGTACACTGTGTGTATATTTTTGTTTAAATAAATGTGATTTTTATTTTTTATGTTTCTGTCTTTTACTCCTTATCACACATTTTTTCCATTTTCATCAATGTAGCAATGTCTAAAAGTTAACTAAAATAGCTGAAGAGTAGCCCAACCAATATTTCAAAGAGAATAGACTAATTTTCTGCTAGACCACAATTACACCACTAATTTTACATCAATACCATTAGTGTCATCATCACTAGCAGAATGCATGTTTTATGGTTGCTATTCTGTAGGAGCAAGATCAACCATAATTTAGAGAAGAGTTTGAGAACCAGATGTCAATGCTTCAACACTGAGCAAATCAGTGATCTCTGTAGCCCAGATGATGTTATAGTCACTTGAGCACATGAGGTAACTTCTCCTTACAGGCTATTTGGATCTGATCATTTATAATTCATTATAGTAGCTGATACTAGAAAGCAAATTCCAAAGTTTTGATTGTATCTTGTTGCCAGAAAAGGAACCAAATGAGGCTCCTGCTTGCATGTGAAGAAAGAATGAAGTTTTGCCATCTGGAAACTTTCAAGAACATTGCTGATCCTGCAGGAAGAAGAATTCCTCTTCTATAGTGTCATCATCATTAATATATGTTTGTACTAACATGTCATTCTACCTCTGAGCAGGAACAATCTGTAGATAGCCCCGTGGTGAAACAATGCATAATGAATTATAGCGAAATACCACCTGCTGTTAGAAGAGTGGCCTGAATGAAGGAGTAGTGCTCTGCTGTCTTAAACATCCACGCCAGACTACCTCGAGTGTTGTAAGTGACATTCCCACTCAAAGTCACATTATGACAAGGGGCTCAGAACATTTGTTCCTATATTTTGCTACCTCCAAAGAGCAGAATCAGGAGGATGGATGGACGGATGTAGTTGGAGTATGTCAAGCCAGCACTGGTTCTAAGCAAAAGTAGCCACATGGCATGATTCTGCGGGTCCATATGGCAACAGATCCTGAGTTCTGTGTTGTCTGAATGGTCCTGGTGAATAAAGGTGACTCAAGAACAAGTTTTTAATTAAATATTTAAGTGAAAAGGGAGAGGATTGTGGAAGCATATTTGGGTAGAAAACCAGAAATGTGGCGCTCGAGTGTTAAGAGCTACCTTCCAATTCCTAATCCATGTGAATTTGTCTTTCACTAGAGCCCTTAGTTTCAGAATGTAGTAACAGGAACCATGATAATGATGGTTTTCTTTAGTATGATGGCTTTTCAGTGTTTATACCAATTGCGCATAAGCCACCACCTCCTTTGTGTTGACCTTCGCTGTGCCATGCTGTTATAACCCTGTGATCCCATTCTAAACGCTCTTTAGTCTCAATTACTGCTTCTGCCTCCCCTACTTATTTCTTTTGTTTAAGGGTCATCCAGAACTTGGTATTCTTCTTTGCTCATTTCATATGCTCTCCTTTGAGATCTTTATAACTGTTATCTATTTTTAAGGAGAAAACTCCAGCACAGGCTAAAGAATGTGGGCTTTTGAGTCACAATGTCTGGATGCAAATCTTGGCTCCCCCAATTAGATGCAGCCATATGTCAAGCTCCTTGGTGCTTCTGTGTCTTCACATTCTGATCTGTAGTACCACTGAGTCAGTGCTCCTCAATGAAAAGTAAGCATGAAAGTCTGTGTCTAGCCCTTTGCCCAGTGCCCAGTAGGCTGGCTGTCTTCTGTTGCCACCCAGGACCTAAGGGCTCCATAGTTTAGCCCCATCATCTGCAACTACGTGGCTGGTGCATCAAAAGCTACATTTCCCCAGCATACTTACCGTGACAACTCAGGATATCATACAGGTTCTGCCAATGAGACCCACCTGCACCATAGTTGCAAGGCGGAAGGAAGACAGCAAGGAGCGGGAGCTGATTTAACCCCTTCTGCACCAGTGTGGGCAGGCATATTGCAGTAGCAGCAGCGGGGCTCCCCTTTCTGTTGCAGCTCCCCAGCTTGCTAGTAGGCGTGGCTGGAACTTCAGCAGTGCTCACAGCAGCAGCGTTTCCCAGACCTGTAGGTGGCAATACCATTGCCTGACAACCAGATCCGAGGTGCCTGAAGCCAGAAGGCTGACGGGGGTTCACGTCCAACGTGAAGTTCCTCCAGTCATTCCAATGATGATATAAACACCAAATTCGCCATATTGCATGTGTGAAGTTATTCTCTGCTAGAAACGACTGGATTCTACTCCCATGTTAAACCCTGACTGATGATGTCCTCAGTCTTATAGGACGTATTCAATAAATTGCTTTTTAGTAGTTGTTCCTAATTAACTTATTTATCTTTTTGATTTTTCAGCTGAACTCCAGTGCCACCATTTCAAGTATCATCTGGCCATTTTTAAATGTATCTCTTTTAAGATATGCATACTTACATTGCCCTCCTCCCAAGTCACATACAAGCCCTCTCAAGCCCTCCCAGTTTCCTGTCTGTCAGTGGAGTCTATATTCTAGTCACACAAGTTGATAAGCTCAAATCAGCTTTAACTCTTCCACCTCTGTCAATATATAAACCTTCCATTTGTCATTAGGTCTATAAATTTTACCACCCTATCACTGCATATGTGTTACTTCTCTTTTTTATATCCACAGTTTTTCTTTCATATGCATCCTTTGTCATCCCCATAACTAGAGCTCTGTCCAAAGTAAATGAAGTTAGGTGAACTTCAATGAACTTCAATGAAATTCACAATCTGGCCTCGCCTTCACTATCCAGGCTTGTTTTCATTCTCCTGCAGTTCTGTTCTCCATCCATACCCACACTAGGAATCTGCATACACAGTGCACGTCCCTTACACACACATGTACACATGTTCATACACACACACACTCACTTCCAGGTTTTCGTTTTCTTTCTTTCTACCATTCCCCAAACTATTGCACCAAGTTTAACTCATATGCTTCTTATCCAAAGCAACCTCCCCACATCATTCTAAATGGAAGTAGTCTCCACTATTCTAATTTCTCTTTATTATACCTTGTATAATTTATTCATTCATACATTTATTCATTTAGCAGATACTTTTGAGTGTCCATATTGCTGGCAGGCAGTTAAAGAAGGATGTTTAGCAGCAGACAAGAGGCTTGATTTTTCCATTCACAGCCTTCCTGACCCAGTCTAGCTATGGAAGCAGACAAAAGGGAAACCAATGGGGAAAAAAGTAATTATTAATTATCATGTTTGGTATGAAGCAAATAATCTAGGAGTTTTGGCAGAGAATCATGGCACAGGTCAGAATGCTTTATCTTGCTTTAGATAGAGTGGTAAGGGATTGTCTCTGAGAAGACATCACTTAGGTTAAGCCATGAAGGAGGAGAATCATCCAGAAAAGGATGACAGTGAGTAGGGGAGTGGACAGTGCAGAGTGTAGGGCTGGGGGAGAGATGAGAATAGATTTAGCAAAACCCTTTTAGACCAGGAAAAGGAATTCAAGCTTTATTTTATGTGCAAGTAGAAGCAATTGCAGAAGAAGAAGGAGGAGGAGGAGGAGGAGGAGGAGGAGGAGAAGGAGGAGGAGAAGAGGAAGAAAAAGAGGGAGGAGGAGGAAGAGAGTCAAGCAAGAGCAGCAGCAGCAATTACAAGGTTCCAAGGGAAGGAACTTAAGTGACCTCGCTTGTATTTTAAAGGATCATTCGAGGTACCGTGCAGAGGCTGGATTAAGAAGAATCCAAGCTGGAAGCACTGAGGCAGCTAGAAGGACATTGCAGGCAGTAAGATGTGGGGTGAGACTGGGGCTGAGGCAGTAAAAACGAGAGGCAGAGAGATCCATGTAACATTCGGGGGCTGAGAATGGCAGGACTTGCTGGAGGGTTGGTGGTGGGGGTGGGGTGAGGGGATCAAATAATTAAGGTGAGTCCCATTTCTGACTTGAGTGATCAAAAGTGGTGGTAATATACTGGGATGCAGAATGGTGGTCAGCACTGGTTGACTGACAGTGGCAGAAAACTAAGTGAAACAAAAGACAATTTCTTGACTCATAAACTGAAAAAGAGCCAGGGTGGGGCTTTAAGCACATCTGCTGCCTGATGTTTAAATGACAATTTCTGTTCTTTTTTTCATTCCTTCTTTTTCTCTCTGTCTCTGTCTCTTTTTCTCTTTCTCATTTCTGTTTCTCTCTTTCTCTATTCTCACCCCCATGGATTTTTTTGTGAGGAGGAGGCTGCTCTTTCCTCTGTCTTGATTTTCCAGAAAATCTCTGCTAGTACCAGGCATACATGACATTTTAACTTGTGTCTTATGAGAAAAAAGAGATGCTGTCTCTCCCAGCAATCCTATCGATCCCCAAAAGAACTGTGTCCAGTCAGTGTGTCCTGGGAAGAGACTCGGAAAGACCAGTATGGGCCATCTCTCCACTTCCATGGCCGGTGAAGTGTGGCACTGTGAATGACCGCTCACTCAATGTCACATTCAGTAGCATTGCCAAAGAGCAATGCCCAAAAGGAGAGACACGGGAAGAGCGGACCCCCACTTCATCTGGGGAATGAGACGGCGAGGACGAAGCCCACAACCAGGCCTCTCAGGATGTTAACAGTAAGAGGCTGGGTTATAGGAGAAGCAGCTTGCTTTTGAGAATTGCTTTACTGTAAAATTGCATTTTATTTGGAGTTAAACTCTAAAGTCACTGGTAAGATAAAAATGAAAAGTAATTTCACTGAAATAAATGTAACTAAGGAAACAACTATAATACTACAGTGAAAGGCAAGAGGTTTAATGGTTTCTGGATTTGCCATTAACCCTGAGTGAATCAGGTTCATTGTTAGTTTCCATTTTGTCATATGTAATCTAAAAACGGCCTAACTTTCTCCTACGTCTATCCTTTGTCCACTTCATGAACAATGAGTGCATTCACCTAAATGCAAGGATTCTCTGAAACACACATTGCTTCTAGAATATGGTTTTATTTCAGAAGCCCTGACTCACTCCCAAAGAAAAGTATGAGTTTGAACTGATTTTCTTTTTTTTCTTTAATGTTCATTTATTTATTTTGAGAGAGAGAGAGGAGAGAAGGGACAGAGGGAGAGAGAGAGAGAGAGAATCCCAAGCAGGCTCCATGATGTTAGCATAGAAACCAAGGTGATGCTTAATGTCATGAACTGTGAAATCATGACCCGAGCTGAAATCCAGAGTCAGATGCCTAAATGACTGAGCCATGCAGGTGCCCCTGAATTAATTTTCTTTTTTTGAGAGAAATAAAATAGAGGGCTAAACATCCTCATCATGTACATGGCATTTTGGAAAACAAAAGCTGTAGGAAGAGAACAAAGGTCAACGGTGGCAAAGAAATGTGTGTTAGAAAAGAGTTTGACTCCAAAGGGATAGCACAACAAAATTTTTGGAGGTGATTGAACTACACTGCGTCTCGATTTGGGTAGTATATAGAGGACGCTATGCATTTGTCAAAATCCATAATCTGTGTAAAATGAAGAGTGAATTTTACCACATGTCAGTTTTTTAGATTGTATGCCTAGTTTTTAATTAATTAACAATTTAAAATATAGAATGATAAAATGCAAATTAAAACCACAAAGAGATAACACCACATACCCACAGGAATGGCCAAAGTTGAAAAGACTTGCTATATCAAGTGTTGCCAAGGATGCAGATAAATCTCAGAGTAATTATGTTGAACCAAAGAAGTCAAACAAGGGGCGCCTGGGTGGCTTAGTCGGTTAAGCGTCCGACTTTCGCTTAGGTCATGATCTCGCGGTTCGTGGGTTCGAGCCCCGCGTCGGGCTCTGTGCTGACTGCCAGCTCAGAGCCTGGAGCCTGTTTCAGTCTGTGACTCCCTCTCTCTCTGACCCTCCCCTGCTCACACTGTCTCTCTCTCTCTCCTAGAAATAAATAAAAATATTAAAAAAAAAAAAAGAAGTCAAACAAAATAGGACCATACACTGTATGATTATATTCATATAAATTCTAGAAAATACAACTTAATCTATAATGATACAAATAAATCAGTGTTTGCCTGAAGATGAAGCTTGGATAGCGAAATGAAGTATAAAAAGGCATTGAAGAGGCACCCAAGTAGCTCAGTCGGTTAAGTGTCCTACTTTGGCTCAGGTCATGATCTTGTGGTTTGTGAGTTCGGACACCACATTGGGCTCTGTGGTGACAGCTCAGAGCCTGGAACCTGCTTCAGATTCTGTATCTCCCTCATTCTCTGCCCCTCCACTGCTCACACTCAGTTTCTATCTCTCTCTCAAAAATAAATACACATTAAAAATTTTTAAATAAGTAAAGGCCACTGAAAACATTTTGGGTGTGATAATTACCTTAATTGTGCTCATGGTTTCATGATATTCATAGGTAAATAGAGGTCAGGATGCTTGACCAAAATATTATAAGAAAAGACAATCTCTGGCCAATGATCATTATCAACATAAATATAAATATCTGCAGAGAATATCAGCAGCTGAATCAATTAGGCCATTTGAAAAAAAAATGTATCACAAACAAGTTGAGCTTATTCCAGGAATGCAAGAAACCTAATATTTAGGTTTTAATCAATATAATGAACCACACAAAGAATAAAAAAGTAAAATCATATGGTTTCTCAAGAGATGCCAAAAAAGTATACAGTAAAAAGCAAACAAAAGTAGAAAGGAACTTCTTTTAGCTGATAAAGAGATAACTTGAAAATTTAGAGTATACCAAGTGGTGAAATATTCCCATTAGGCATCTGGAAAAGATGTTTTCTCTCTCGGCTTTGGAATGTATTGGAGGTCCTAACCATATGACCATATGCTTCTAAGAAATGAAGCATTATACAATTATATGACTTGAATGTGGAATTTTCTTATTTAGAAATGAAATATTACAATTAAGAAATGAATTTAACTAGTCATTGAACATAAGTGAAATGTAAAGAACTCAATAAGATTTCCATATACTAGTAAATGAAAACTTAGAAAATACAATTTTTTAAAATACACACTTTTCAATTCCATAAAAGCATTGAATGCAATAGAATCGGTTTAACAAAAAATGCACAAGATTTCAATGCTATAGATTCAAAGCAATTCCAAGCAGGTATTTACCAAGCAAATTGATTCTAAACTTTACATGGAAAGACAAAGACTACTAAGAAATCAAGGCAAACTTTAATAAATTGAACAAAACTGTCACACACATGCAGTGGAATTCAAAGATATAATATCTTAAGGTAATTCGGTGTTAATGCAAGTTTAGATGATCATGGAGTTGAAAATCCAAAAACTACGTTACATCCAGTCAGTTATCTAACTTGGGCGAATGTGGCAGGCACAGGGCAGTAGGGGAAAGATGGTATCTTTATTCAATGGCACTAGGGAATTGGATATCCATGGATGGACCTCTGCCTTACCTCACTTAAAAAAAAAAAATCAATTCCAGGAAGATATTTTTTAATGTTTTTTTTTTTTAATTTATTTCTGAGAGAGAGTGAGCAGGAGAGGGTCAGAGAGAGAGGGGGGTACAGAATCTGAAACAATCTCCAGGCTCTGAGCTAGCTGTCAGTACAAAGCCTGATGCGGGGCTCGAACCCACGAACTGTGAGATCATGACCTGAGCTGAAGTCGGATGCTTAACTGACTGAACCACCCAGGCACCCCTCCAGGAAGAGTTTTTAAAGCTTAATATTATAGACAAAGAATTGAACCATCTATATAATCATAAAGACCATCTTTATACTCTTTATACCATCAGTAACTAAAGAGTTCTCAAGGAAAACATTGATGAATTTGTATTAAAATGAGAACTTCTGTCCTTAAGAAAACATAAAACCACTAGTGATAGAACATAATAAGTCACAGTTATTTCAAAATGAACTTCTATTCAACAAATGACATCTTTAAGAGAATTTAAAAAAGAATAATAATTAAAAATGGGAGTAGGTATTGACAATATTTATAAACAGCAAAGTACTTGTACCCAGAGTATATAAATAACTCTTACAAATCTTTGAAAGAAAATATATCTGGTAATCCAATTACAGGTCGAAAGACTTGAAACAGACACTTTGCAAAAGAAGCTATCTAAAAGTATGTACGATACTTATCTTCCTTCGTCACTTGGCAAATGCAAATTAAAACCTCTTTGGGAAACCATATACACTTAGAACGGTTAACATTGAAAATCTTGATGGGTCAAATACTGGTAATAAAAAAGAAGTAGCTGGACATCTCACACATTGGTAGTAGAAATGTAAATTACTATACTGCTAGATATGGGCAGTATCTACTAAGGTGAACACACACATACCCCATGACCAGCCATTCTGCTTTCAGGCAGTGACATACCGAGAATGGGGAGATGGGAGCATTCTTCCTTAGCTAAAGAAAATTAGAGTATATTTTGCCTATAGAGAATTTCACCACAAAAACAACTAAAAAAGAAAATGAAGAGACGGTCTGATTTTTGTTATAACTTGCCCCAGAAATTCTAAACAATGTCAACTCTTCCCTAAAATAACTTGTCTGGGTTTAAGTTCTAAACAATGGACATAGGTAATATTGATAATTTAAATATTGTGAATTTTAATAATATTAAATCAAATTAGCTGTTTTATTACATATCCTTTAATAAACTTTGTGTGTTATATAAAAGTTAATTCAGAGAACTTCCAGTCATATAATTGGTCTCTGACAAATTTGGATTCAGATACATGTGTTCCTCTTATGAGTAAGTTCCTTTCAGTTCAGAATTGTTAACATTCATGTCTCCAACTCTTGTTATACTATATGTTTCTGCACAAAAGCATTAGATCAAAACAAACAATGATTGTACAATGATTTTAAAGACAAAATCAAGCCTGAGTCATCTCAATTGTCACTCTACAGAACCACCTGAAACTCTTGTCTTTAAAATTCAAAACATTAAAATAATGCAAACTGAGAGGTATACTATTTATTTATTTATTTATTTTAATTTATTTCTGAGAGAGAGAGAGAGAGAGAGAGAGAATGAGCAAGGGAGGGTCAGAGAGAAGAAGACACAGAATCCGAAACAGGCTCCAGGCTCTGAGCTAGCTGTCAGCACAGAGCCCGACGCGGGGCTCGAACCCACAAACCGTGAGATCATGACCTGAGCCGAAGTCAGACACCCAACCAACTGAGCCACCCAGGTGCCCCTATTTATTTTTTGAAAATATGAATTTTTGTTCACATATGTAATATTTTTCTGAATTTAAAAATTAACTTTAAAACTGAAATTTATTGTTTTTTGTTATTAATTACTAGTTTTAAAGCTAAAGAGCAAATTGGGACAATGATTGTTATTGATTTTTACTTGATTATTACTAAAACTTATTTTGTTGTATGGGTGAAGGTATATTAAAAAATAATCTGCCCTGGAGTCAAATACAATACGCATGCCACTGATTCTGGATATATATCCAATAAAAATGCATAATGCATACATACCTTAGGACACATCTTGCTAACAGACACACAAAATAAACTGAGCAAAGACTCAAATGCTCACATACACAGTTCAAAGCTACAGCAGATAGATGCTGAGATAATACCAAGAGCAGTTCCCAGGCAAGGAACTTGGCTGGGTCCTTTCATTGCTCAGAATGTGTGCTGCCTTTATAAGGGCTCACTGCAAGACAAAGACTGAAAGCTATTTCAGCTTTTGCCTTTTTTTGTAAAAGCAAAATCCTCTTCTTTTGGCTGTGGAAAACAGTATTAATGTAAAAGCAAAGTGGCATTAGGCGGACTTTCAAAAAGCAAGGGATACCTGTACTCTAATTCATCAACCGTTTCTCATGTAAGCACAAATTAGTAATTTTGAAACTACAGCTATAGTATAATTGAACAAACAGTTATTTTGTAGATGGTGAGAGCCAAGCTCCTCCCTAAGAAAGAAGTCACAGTAAAGAGAGAGGAAGGATAGAATAAATACTGTGGAATCAGATATCAGTATAAACATATGTTTATAGTACATACGTTTGTGTATGTGGAACATACAGACATAGCTAGGTGGATTACATGGAAAGGTATGCTTACATATATCATCCTCCCCCCCCCCCCATGTGTACTGAGTGCCTAGAAGCAGTCGCCCACCAGGAGGAATGAGCACGGGTGGTACCTGCATGTTGATTTCTAGATTCTATTTTCCAACATAAGGAAACAAGATTACTTGGATAAATGGTTTATTCCAGAGTGGGGGTGGAAAAAATATAAGATGAATCTGAATCACTTTGAGGTGGCAGAAAGTAAAGATGGAATAAACAAACAAAAGAGCAAAATCAAAACAACACACAATGGGAACATTTCAAAGCAACACAAGAGCCAACCTAAAAGAGCCCCTAGTGACCACAGTTGGAGCGATTGAAGCCACACAATAAATGATGATAGTATTGGACTATTAACTGAAGAATAAAATAAGAATTTGTGAGAAAAATAAATGATTGCACAAATAAATGAAAAAGATAACTTACCCTTTCAGAAAATTTCAACTAATGATATAGAAAGAACGAGAGTCAGAAATCAGCAATGTTAATGACTCCAATGATTATTAGTAGTAAAATGGGTTGATATCATGTATTCTCTGTTATAATGCAATATGATGAGATCATGACCTCTCTGATATTCCCCAAATCCAACTCGGTCTAATACTTGAAAGCTATAAGGCAGATCCGAATTGAGGGACAATCACAATATACCTGACTAGTGCTTTCCAAACTGGCCAAGGTCGTGTGTAACAAGAGACCCTGACAAACTGTGACAGATTGGAGGAGACAGCTGAATGCTACATGGATGCTGAGGCAGGAAGACAACAGTAGTGGAGAGTCTGAGAGGTCTGAAGAAGGTCTGTGGTTGAGGTTACGGTACTGAACCAATGTTCAGGTGTGATGTCGAACATTAGAAGGGACCAGAAGAAAGTCACGCAGGAACTCTCCATACTCTCTTCACAGCTCTTCTAAGAGTATCTAAAAATTCAAAAAAAAAAAATTTTAACTGCTTATATCTTCATCTCTGACAGCCTTGCTCCTTGTCTACCTCTAATTTACTCAGAACATGGACAGTAAAAGGAGATACTAGAGATTAATTCCCTAAACTATTCCTTAAAAGAGAACCTCTATAGGACTTATTAGTTTGAAGCTGTGTAATGTGATGATGAATTAAGTCATTTTTCCAGTACATTTCTCACTCATTTTTTAAAATATTTTTTAATGTTCATTTATTTTTGAGAGACAGAGAACAGAGTGTGAGCAGGGGAGGGGCAGACAGAGAAGGAGAAACAGAATCCGAAGCAGGCTCCAGGCTCTGAGCTGTCAGCACACAGCCTGACATGGGGCTCAAACTCACAAACCACAAGATCATGACCTGAGCCCAAGTCGGCCGCTCAACCAACTGAGCCACCCAGGTGCCCCAAATCATTTTTTTTTAAACAGTGTCTGAACACGTAAGAAGATTCTGTGTGAGAATTTTATTTGAATTATTTCTCTGTTTAGTACATCTTTCCGGTAAATATGTTTTCTAAATTTACTGCTTTGGGGAATGGCTTGAGAAAGAGACAAGACATAAATACCTGAGAGAAAACTAATAGTTTTAGATATGATTTAAAAATTCTACATGTACAAATAAATTTAGGAGGAAAATTTATATTTTTAAGGCATTTCTTCAAATTATTAGCTCTTAAAATATTAGTTCCGAGGAAGAAAACTACAAGGATATTAAATTATTTTGTTCTATATCTGAGGGATGATAGTAAAACTTACTTTTTAACTCTATGTGTTTAATATGAACAAACACAGGCTTGTTTTCTCTGCCTTTACATTGTTTCTACCCTAATGTCTTTTCTGGCATAGATTTTTCTCCACCTGAAGAATGTAATCATTCAACTTTTACAACTAGAGGATTATAAAAAGCTTTTCTGTATAAATTAATTCAGATTGCACAGATGCTGCATATACAATTGTTTAAAATCTTTAGATCAGCTTAGACCAAATGCTGAAAGTGTTCTGGTCAAGGGAGGCAGAGGAAGCACTTAGACAAATGTAAGCGTGTGAACACATTATCTGACTCGTAATGCCTGCAACCAGAAACCAATAAGAGACTAGAGAAAAAACCTTTTTAATACATTAAGATGCATAATGAATTTTCAAGAAGGGAAAAAAAGAAACCTGCTTGGAATACATAATTGATTTTGCTCACAGATGCTGCACTAGGAAAACATTTGAAGGCAATAGAGTAAATCATCGAGGAGGCTAAAAGGCACCTGCTGCTGCTGCTCCGTGGTGATTCCACCTCCATTAAATCCAGAGGCAGGGATAGAGCGAAGAGGAATTACTTTCTTACACAATACAGTTTTAACTACTTAGAAGGTTCAGCTTTGAAGTGGACTTTGACGTAAATTTTAACACATTATAGGCATTGAATGAATTAGGAATGAAGCTTTGATCAGAGAAGGTTGTATTAGTGCTAAGATGTGACCTAAAATATATTTCTTCTTTATTTTTTTTTAAATATTTTTATTTATATCTAGGAGAGAGAGAGAGAGAGAGACAGCGCGAGCAGGGGAGGGTCAGAGAGAGAGGGGGACACAGAATCTGAAGCAGGCTCCAGGCTCCGAGATGGCAGTCAGCACAGAGCCCGACGCGGGGCTCGAACCCACGAACCGCGAGATCATGACCTAAGTGAAAGTCGGACGCTTAACCGACTAAGCCACCCAGGCGTCCCAGAGGGATAAAGTCAATAAGACAATAAATAAGCAACTGTTAAAAAACAAAATTCAACTGATTACATTTTGAAGATAATACATGACTCATGCATCAGGCAGCATCCAATCCAGCAGAGAGAGAGAAAGGAGCTCCAAGGAACTATACAAAATAAAGACTTTTATAGGTGGAAGGGACTGGAACAAGAAAGTTATACCAGACCAACACATGGGTTTGGTTATTGGAAGATTACTTTCCTTTAGGGCATGGCAGGGGTCAGGCAGATTACCTACGTAATGCTTTGCATGATTCCTGATTAACTGCCTTATAATTCCATTTCTGGAAGAGCTGAAACTGTAATTAAGTAAAGTTTTGATTTGATGACATGGGGCTTAACATAAGTGACTCCAATTTGGGCCTATTTTTACCACTACTACACCATTTTAATTCTGAGTACTGCTTATTGAACTATAGCTCTCTGTAAAGCTATTTTCAATTTGGGGGTTTTTAGAATATTTTTCCTTGGTTTGGGGGGGTTGTTTTTTATTGGATAGACAGCCACCCACCTAAAATGATGCAGGTATTGTTTTATCTGAAAACGGTGATGGCCCATCAAAAATGGAATACACTTTTGCTCCATCTTTGTTCTGTCATTTAAAAACAAACATGCAGGAGAAATAAATTCCAAAGAGGAGAGTAATAAAAGTGGAATATAATTCCCCTACTGGCTTACTGGTGATCCTATGTAATAGAAAGTTACTATTTCTTGTGCTTAGTTTTCTCTGTCTTTAAGTGAAGTCAATACTGCCCACCCAAAAACACACAGAAAGGAATGATTTGTTTTCTCGAAACAATATTTTTTAAATGTTTATTTATTTTGAGAGAGAGAGAGAGCACATGTGCATGTGAGTAGGGGAAGGGCAGATAAAGAGGGAGAGAGAGGAAATAAAAGCAGGCTCCACACCCAGCAAGGAGCCCAATGCAGGACTCGATCCCACAACCACAAGATCATGACCTGAGCCGACGTTAAGAGTTGGATGCACAACTGACTGAGCCACCCAGGTGCCCCAAAACAACATAATATTTTAAAAGATCTAGAGCCCTGGGATCTTGGGTATCACTTATGAATAAGGCATTATCACCTTATGTCATGAGTTCTTTTTTGCATGCTCTTTTTGATAGATGAGATCTATGTCAATTTAGGGAAGTAAAATTGTTTTTCTGATTTTTCAGTTTCCCAATAAAAGAATAAAAATACATGCATTTATTCTCGTTCTCCAAGATAACCAGAAATGTCCCTCAAATGTCTGTTATCCTAAATGAACAAAATTCTATTATATATTAGCCTTCTTTTAACTAGTTGTATTTTCCCCATCATCTGCTGTTTCTACTTTTATTTTGTAGATTTATCATATTGATAGTTGGGCCTCTCAGGTAAGTAAAAGAACCCGCTCCGAGGTAATGAACTGTAATCAATTTAAAAATCATTTTATTTTTCTGATTGAGCAAGGCAAGTGTCCTAGTGCCTTCTGCAAGGTGGGAAGGAATGATCATTATTTTTACTTTGCAAAGCAGAAAACCAAAAACACAGTGTGGGACTGGTCACATGCGTAAAGAAATTGCATCCTTAAACTCAACCCAATGCCAGTTGCATGTTACAACTTCCATGAGCTGAATGGAATCGCCCCACCTCACCCCTGAGATCAGAATGAGAAGCTGGAAACCCACCACTTCAACACCAATCAGAATCTACTTTCGTAAAAGTACATATCAGTGCTTCTTTCAAGAAGTTGTACATGAAGTGGAGTGATTTAAAAGTGCAGAGAAAAGGTGTTTTGCTAGTGCTTACTAGGAAGAAGGGATTCAGGGATGCTTCCTCGAGGATCCTGAAATTAAATCCTGGAAGATTAGTTAGGACGGTTAGCTAGGAGAACAGACTGAAACATTTTACACCAAATCACCTAGAAAAGCCTTGAAGTGAAAAATTGGTGCAATTACTAGCAGCTCCATGCTTTAAATCTAGTGGTGGTTGCAGCAAAATGATTCACAGAGAGGGTAAAAAACAAACAGGTTTAATCAAGAGGATGAGATAAGAGACCCAGTACTTCTTTTACGGAGAAGAACATGGCAGTCATGAGCTGTCTTTCGGCATGCCCCAGTTTACTGCGTTTCTCAAAGTCTATCTGTTCATATGCTAGTATATGCTCGGTTTCAAATTTCAGATAAAAAGCTGATCTTTAAAAATGAAAACAGCCTATTTATATTTATTTATTCATGAGAATTCTAAATGGACAAAAGCAAGATGTGCCCACACAGTTGAAGATGCGTATGTTTGTATGTGTATGAGTACGTGTATTCACACATCCCAAACAATACAACCTTATTTGCATTAAGCTTATTAAGTCAAATCAATTTTACAGACATGTGGGCTAGAGCTTTGGCACTTAATTCCTCTTGATCTTCCACCTAGTAAACTTCATTTTGCACTGTGTTTCCCTGCAATTTATTTTTAACATTGCATTTGTTTGGACATCACTAACAAAGAACATAGCATCCGGAAAGTTGTAAGATACAGGAGAGCCTGTCAGACATATCTGTGAGAGAACAATGAAATAAGTGAGAGAACAATGAAATAAGTTCACATACTCAGCTGTTTGTCATGCAGTCAAATAAAGAGGAAATGACAAAGTTGAAATAAACGTAGAAATACATTCTACTCTTTAAGTCTAGAAATATTGAATATTGAATATTGAATTATTTAGAAGACCCCAAGGGTGTGCAGACCAATGAGCTACATGGGGATAAGGACAAATCCATAGCACACATCTGATTCCACAGAAATAAATATTTTAGATGGCCAGCATTGCTTATAGACTGGCTCAGTGATGAGCACTTTGTTATACTTTCTCTCATTTAATTTTCAAAACAATACCAGGAGGTAAGGAAGGAAGGCTCAGAAAAAGGAAGTATGTTGTTTTCAGTCACGTGACTAGAATGCATCTCCGCATTTCTCACTCCGTACCCCATGCCTGCTGTGCTATGCCTGCCTCATCGTCCCTTCCAGCAAGAGTTTATGATGGTACTACACTTCAGCTGTACTTGGAAGAAAATAAAATCTGGGGAAACTTGTATTTGAAAGGAATTTGAATAGGATTATCTTTATTCTTAAATTTTTTTGAGTGTAGATGACACACAATGTTACATTAGTTGCAGGTAGACAACGTAGTGACACAACATCTCTATACGTTATGCTGTGCTCACCACAAGGGCAGCTACCATCTGTCACCACCTAACACTATTACAATACCATTGACTATATTCCCGATGTTGTGACTTTTATGCCCATAACTTTGAATTGAAAACCTGAATATCTGTCCACTGTAAATAGGTATTGATTACGTACTGCGTACCAGGTATTCTGTTACATGCTTTTAGGATTGTCTCACTGAATCCTCACAATAAGTGTATAGGGTAGATGTCATTATTATACTTGTGAGAGGAAACTCTGAGATTTGTCCCCAAATCTGAATCTAGAAACTGTTTTACTCCCAACTACTCTACAGATCACTCTACTACTCCTAAACTTTCTTACACCATAGAAGTCATAAAGTCATGGACACGTGTGGAAAAGATGCAGTCCCTCTCAGATGGTGTAGATGAGTGGGAAACTAAAAAGTTACAGATATTTTTCATTTAAACAACATTTTACAAACCTTCTCTGCACATGAATTAGGATTCAATCCTAAAAGTGACTTAAGTCACTAACACCGAAGAACTGATGAATCCTCCTCCTGGCTATTGTGCAACTGTGGAAATATCTGCCTTTAGGAGAGATGTCGTTTGAATTTAGAGACTTGAAAATAAAAATAAGGAACATTTATATTACTTTCAAAATGTGTCCTAGATTAAGCAGCCCTAGTAGCTTTCAGTCTCTCCAAAGACCCAGCCAAAGTACAAATGTGTCCAAAACCTAATTTAGAAAAGACACAAGAGCACTCCACTCAACCCATAGCATTCCCGTTTGGTAGTAGGAAGGTGATAATAGTGAGGGAATTCCAATTGTTCCAAGGTAATGATAGAGGCATAGAGATATAGACGCATAGAGATTCCATAAAATACATGGAAATGAATAATACTTATCTTCAACTAATCCAAGCCAAGTTATACACCTACAACTAGTAGATTCCTTTTGAAAAATATTAGAGACCTGTACTAGTTAAAGGTAGGTAAGAAGATATACCTTTCCACCCTTTATATTGCTAAGATGAAAACAAGTCTTCAGACTGAATTCTGTCACAGAGACATTTAGTAGCCAGAAGGTAGGAAGCAAGGACGCAAGTCCTTCTGTATGCTTGTGCAGTCCCTTAGATGTCCCAACAAAACCTTGAAATGAAAAGTTTACCTTAAGGTAACTGTGACACTATTGTAGGTAGCTACTTTAATCTGAGTCACAAAACTTGGCCGATCAATGGCTAAACACAGGACCATTTAGGAAGGAGATCCAGGTAGGGGCATCTGGGTAGCTCAGTTGGTTAAGGAATGAGATCCAGGTAGTTAAGTCCCGGGGCAAAGGATGAAGGGCCAGTCTAGATTCTTACATCCTACTCACCCACCTTTCTCTGTAATGTTTCGCCCATCCACAGATCTTCAGCATCATTCATTTCACCAAGGAAGCATAATTTTTAACTTCTGGTACACAAATTCAGAAAATTGTGATACTGAATGTTCATAAAGATAGCTGAACCTTGTAGTGGTCACATCTGCAATATGTCCTTTCAATTAATGCAAGCTAACCCTCCCTGGCATGAATGCTGATTAGAGCCAACCACATCTATAATGTAAATTTAACTAACATTATTATAATAGAAAAGCATTTTTATAATATAACTGAGAGTCAATGGTTTGGAGATTTTTTTTGTTTATTTAAAATTCTATATAACCCATTTAGTAAGTTTCCTAGTTGCATTTCTAATACAGTCTAAAGTATGAATTTATATAACTCTAAGAACTTAAAACTCAAAGCAAATAATATTGACACTTTTTTAGAATTAAAATAGAGTAAGAATCTAGCCCATTCTTTTAGTTTATATTTTTTCAAGTTTATTTATTTTGAGAAATAAGAAAGGAAGAGGGAGAAGGAGAGAGAATCCCAAGCAGGCTCTGCACTCTCAGTGCAGAGCCCAATGCAGGGCTTGAACTCACTAACCGTGAGATCATGACCTGAGCTGAAATCAGGAGTCAGACACTAAAATGACTGAGCTACCCAGTTGCTCCCCCCCACCATTCCTTTAGTTTCTTAAGGAAATAAGACCCTAGTCTAGAGAAAAGAACATGAACTTTGAAGTGAGATTTGAAACCACATCCCAATTTTCCACTTCCTTGCTGTGTGGACTCAAACAGCTTGCATAAGCAAAACCTCGGTTTCCTCATCTGTTACATGAAGATAATAATGTCTATGTCATGTAGCAGGAAGATTAAGTGGAATAACAAACAACTCACTCTTGGCACATATGAGATACTTATTAAATATGAATAGTCATTATATTTATTATCAGAATGATTTGAAAACAAAAATAAATTGTTAGAATTTCCATTTTAAATAGATAGCAAAGTAGGATCTACAATTCAAAAGGCTTAATAATCTAATATTGTTCTTTGTTCTGAGTGTAGAACATTAGTGTCCTGGGTTTGTAAAGGGAAATAGGGCAGAAAATCTCTTTAGTCTGTTTAGTAAAATATCCACGTTCTTGGCTTTTCTTCCCCCTGCCCTAGTTACCTTCTTTAGATAAACGTTTTCATTGTTTATTAGCATATTGCCTTTCAGAACTGTAATATGTTACAACAACAAAAAGGAATACTATATATGCCGGGAGCCGCACCGGCCTCGCTGGATGGCAGTCACAGCAAGGAAATGGCAATGTTTGCACAGCTTCTGCCATGAGAAATGAAGACTAATATCTCCTTCTGCTACTACTGGCTCATGTTGGAAATGAGCCTGCTGGTATTGACCAGGCCTCACAATATTCCATATCAGACCCATATTCTGAACACAGATACCTCATAAGGAAAAGCATATTCCTGCCTTTACAAAAGAGATTTTAGATAAGAGCTCTGTGGATCATTGTCAAAGGTTCTTCCTATGGGCCTTGCAGATCCAAGACTTAGATAATAAAGGGAGTTAAGAACTCAAGAGTTACTATTGAGCCTGGTCCCATATCAGAAGAGCCTAATTTATAGTTAAGGTACAGATCAGTACCGAACATAACTTACTAATTGGTGATGTATGGCAGTCCCTTCCTCAGGGCTTACATTCCACAGACATCCTCCCTTACACTGGCAGCTGGGATGAGGATAGATAAGAGTAATTAAAACATAAACCCAGATGCAAAGACTGATACATATAGAGCCCCCTTAGTAGTTTCCACTAACTAACCAATTCAGAATCATTCATCCTCTTGAGAGCCAGATAGAATGACTCTTAACTTATCTATATACAATGTAACCTATATGTTATCTTGTCTTTCACTAAGAGCATCCTGTTATTTCCTTGGTCATAAATTCACCATGACTGGGATAATTCTGCAATTGATATCACAAAAGATCTCTCATTGTAAGAAATTCCTTTTCTCTGACCTCATATGATTGTTGAACCTTTAAATAAAGACACCAAAACCGACAGGACAGAGATGCTGCCTGGTGATCAGAAAGAATCTCGGGGCTCTCTCATTCTCTCTCGCCGACACCGTCCATCCTTCAGGGACCCCTGGACCTGTCGGAGCCGGCGCGGCCTCTGACATATATAGTTACAAAAAAAAAAAAAGAAGAGATTATATTTAATGTAGAAGAAAGGGTTTTCATCACTACGGTTGTGGTTTGTGGTTTTATTTATCTTCTTTTGT
Organism: Proteles cristata cristata; assembly: GCA_017311185.1. Lineage (NCBI taxonomy): Eukaryota > Metazoa > Chordata > Mammalia > Carnivora > Hyaenidae > Proteles > Proteles cristata. Next base: position 1,138,828 of record JAESUZ010004621.1, read on the forward strand.
TCCTTTTTGCTAGGTACAGAAAGTGAAATGTAGGGCTTGTACTCAAAGTTTTTAGACCATCTTCCTCCTTTTAATAAACAGATCAATACATACTCCTCTACTTTATGGATATAAGAACCACCTCTTTAAGAGTCCTTTCTTGAGGACAGATCTTCAATACACTTGGAGTGAAATAGAATAAAATTGTTAGGCTATTGATTTACCAGCAGTGTTTAAAGAGCCATGTCTAACAACAGTGTGCTTTAAAAGGCTATAATACTCTCATGAGGAATCTCAGGACCTAATTTGTTAAAACCATTTTTGTATCCTTACATAGGGTACATCTTTGCTACTAATTCGCATTAGCCTGCTAAAAAATACCTTGACTTTGAGCCTTTGTTTTAACTGCATTTAGAAACGAGATCTACCCAGCATATTTTAGTATAAGGCAGTTATGAAGGTCATTGTAGAAATGAATGCAATAATTACTAATATCTGTTTTGCAATTTACAGTTTATAGAAAAATCTTTCATGTAAGTAGGGCATGTAGCTGCTGTGTTATAAATTGGCAAATATTATGAATATGTTTTTTTCTTCATAAAAGAAGTACAAATAAAGTGATTACATAATTGAATTTGATGACAGAATGGAAACCCACTTTTTAATGTGAACGTTATCTGAAGATAATGAAAAATAAACAACACAAATGCTTTCTTTATCCTCTCTTTATCCATTCCTAGGGAGCTCAAAAAAAAAAGTTTGCCATTTTATGAACTTGTCCATGGTAGTCAGATATGTCCTAAAATTACTCCCTGTGCAAACATTACACTCTTAAAGGCAAAACTATAAATGGGAGTAGGATTCCTAAATTATTCAGCTGAAGTTTGCTCAAACGGCTGTGAACTACTCCTGAAACCACACCATTCTCAAAGAAGACCTTGAAGACATCCGCCTAGTCCAGGCGCAAGTCTGCTGCTTAGTTTTTTTCCATAGCATCATTTCCAAATTATCCTCCAGCCTTCTCTACAACACCTGTCATGATGGGGAACATACTACTTGGTGAGGTACCACCACCGCCTAGAGAATAACATGCAGCCGTACAAAGATCACTAGCCTTCAGATCTGGGGTTGAATGGTGACAGGTTAGTACTAGCTTAACTGGCCTTTGAACTTGACTTTCCTTATCTGTAAATGAGGAAGCTAAGCTATGTTATGAAGAAAGTCTTTTCTTCCGCTTAAATTGTTCTTTAATGTCAATGTTTTCAAAGCCTCACTGGTCTAAATTTTCCCAAAGCAAAGGTGAAACCCCTGTCATATCCTGCCCAAAGTTTTACAATGAGAGTTGTCCACACTCACTCATTGTTTGGTTTCTTCCTCAATTCCCTCTAATTCCTCCAAACCAGGAATTAGAACTGCTTTGGGGTTAAATATACATAATAAGTAATGTTGGATTCTACATTGCAACACATCAGAAAACTTATTTTCTGGTTGACCAGCCACTGGTGTTGCTAAGAATAAACATTGGGCTAAGAGACTGACAAATTGGTTGTTTTATTGTAGTTATTTTTCTCCTTTGCAAGCCAGAGATAGTCAGAGTAAGGTCATATCTGCAGTTTTTCATGTTCCCCATCAACCATCTACCTAATTGGTTTAGATGATAATTCTTACCTGCATTAGGAATATCATTAGGGGTTCCAAAAGGACAATTATGTAATCCTATAATTTCTCCTACATTATTAGCTCATTTTCTTCTATATTACTCCTTTACCATGCCTGATAAATTTCCTAGGCTGCATTCCACTACATCTAGCCTATTACTTTGCTTGCTATTGAAACAGCACTGTACTCCCTATGCACATGTTGACATTTGACCTGTAGTGACTCCAAGGGTTTTTGTTGAATTTATATTCAGCTAATCATTCCACAATGTTTTCAGATGCTTCATCTTTTCTGCAGTCCAGTTTACTAAATACAAATATTATAACAAGTATCATTCTAATTCGTTGCCCTAGATCTCATGCTACTGAGAACTTTGCCCTCATCTTCAGGACTTTAAATGGGGCTGCTGTTTAGTGTATGAGATCATTTCTTTGCTAAAATATATGCTTGTGACTTGGTTATGATAATAGCTATCTTTATAGTTGGAATTGCCTCCCACCTGGTAATCTTTCTGCATGTGTGGATTACACATTCAGTTCTAGGCCACGGATTTTGGTGTTGTTTTCCAGCCAGACCACATCTATTATAGAGGGTAAATTGCCTATTTAATATCTTTCCTTCCAATGGATAGAGCTTATACCGTAATGGACTTTTTAGGAAGACTTCAGGGCATATGTTAATATAAAATTTTAAAGTCAATTATATTATCCTTGTAATTCATTTGATTTAGTCAACTAATCAAATAAAAAATATGTTAAGTAGTTACACAATGCACAGCTTATTTCATTAGTTTCCAGCCAAATTTTTATTATGACAATGACTTTTTAATGCAGACCTAATTGTTTTCAATTATATAAAAGGTTTAAGGCATCAAAGCATTCAAAAGACCTTCTGTATAGAACAAGTCTCATTTTTCTTGGTTTCATGCAAGCATAGGTTGTTTTTATTTCCATTGAGGTGGTTAATCCTTTTAACTAAAATTAATAAGAAATGTTTAAGCATGCTGAATACTGACTTTTTGACAAATACTCTTTCAATTTAAACTGCTAAGACTGTAATCATACAAAAGCAACCTCGCCTTTTTCAACAGCATAGTTTCTTTCTTTTCCAAATTATGCTTAATCATTTACATGACAGTTTTTAACAAAAATCATCTCTTTTGCTATATGCTCCAACATATTGCTAAAAAGACAAAATAGTACATCATACAGACACATTTAGAGTAGGAGATTAAATTCATGTAGAGACAAAGCTCTAGCTGTCTTTGGCAGAAAATGCTCTCTTCCTTTAAGGACACCATAGACAAATGCTAAGTTGTAATTAATTTTCCCATTTTTGTGGAATTTCAAAAACAAAATTGTATGCTTTACCTAAGAAACTGGCTTGCTTTCTGGGAACATTTTAATTTTTCCACATGAGTTAGTGATCAATTTAAATCAAAAGAATTGAGAAGGCAGTAGGTCACAGTTATGAAAAATCAAAGAGAAAAAAGAAAAGGAAAGAAATGAATAAACAAATAATGATAACTTTGAAAATGTCTTAAACATTGATATTGTCATAACTTATTTGAAAGCCAAAATGGTTGACTTCAAGAAATGGGACCAGCACAAAATTGGTATCTCAACTTCGTTGATTCTAAGCTCAGGGTATATACCTGGCCATAATCCCACTATCTCCTCCAAAAAAGACACTGAAGTTTGGGGGTTCCTTTTTGTTTTTGTTTTTGTTTTTTTTAATAATCACAGCTCAATGAATGAAGCAAGTATGTTAATTAAAGGAAAAATCCAAATATTCCCATACTCTGTCTAACTCTGTGTGGTAGGTGACAGGGAACTCCTATATAATTTTTTTAGAGGGAATATGTCCAAGACTTTGGCAGCAGCAATTGCAATGGAGATAAACTTATTGTCATATAATGGAAAGCAGATGTCTTTGGAGTTAGCCAGATGTGGAGTCACGTCTTGAAATTTTTACCTATTATATCAGGCAAGTTACAGAACTCCATCTAAACCTCTGTCAAGAACCATAATTTCATCCACTTCACTCAATCATCTGATGAAAGAACTGATGTTTGTAGCAGAAATGAAGAACTAAGTATGTGCTGGCATAAATAATTTGAATAGGGAAACACCAAGACTTAGAATCAAATTCTAGTTTTAGAAGTGGACAAAAATATTGGAAGAAAAGAGAGAAAAATGTATTTTTCCTTGATATGAAAAGTGAATAGTACACAGCTTTTTCCTTTGCTCTAATAAATGAGATATGGAATTTTCCATTCCTAAATTCTTTGTGTCCATTCTAACAATTGAGCAAATAAATTGAGTAGATCTATCTTTGCATTAAAGGCTGAGTTGTGACAGAAATAGAGTATCTTTGCGTTAATCTTACCAGAAGAATCTGTACTCCTCCAAGTTTGAAGACATCTCAAAACATCACATCTAGGGGTGGCTCAGTCAGTTAAGCATCTGACTTGGGTTCAGGTCATGATTCCTCAGTTCATGGGTTCGAGCCCCACCTCGGGCTCTGGAGCATGCTTCAGATTCTGTATCTCCCTCTCTCTCTGACACTTCCCTGCTCACACTGTCTCTCTCTCTCTCTCTCTCAGAAATAAATAAAACATCAAAAAAAATTTTTAATCACATCTAAAAAACATTCATGTTTGTAAAACAAATTAAACAAAAAATGTGTGGTATTACATTTTCTTGTAAATCTGTATCCATTAGAATGAATTAGACTAATACTCTTCATTTTACACTTTTCTGTGAATATTATTAAAATGGATTTATGTTATAAAAAACTTTCAGTGATAAATATGTCAAGCTTGCATATCTTTGGTAATCAATGTCAGAAAAGAAAGAATGAGACTCTAATCTTTATATTTTGAAGCTTTTGAAATGTAATTTGGTGACAGGATGCCTGGGTAGCTCAGTTGGTTGAGCATCTGACCTTGGTTCAGGTCATGATGTCACAGCTCATGAGTTCAAGCTCCGTGCTGGACTCTGTGCTGACAGCTCAGAGCCTGGAGCCTGCTTTGGATTCTGTGTCTCCCTCTCTCTTTGTCCCTCCCTCATTCATGCTCTGTCTGTCTCCCTCATAAAAGTAAATAAACATTTTAAAAAGTATATTTTGGGAAGTAACCAATGAATATCAATATGCAAACATTTTATCTTTAATCATTTCATAATATAAAAATCAATTCAATTTTTTTCTTTTGGGAAAAATTTATTAGAGAAAATGTATGTTTATTATCTTATATTTTACATGATAAAGGTAGCATTCTCAAGACTCACAAATTAATTTTATTCTACCTTAAGGTATTTTATTCACCAAAAACAATTATAATGTATATCAACGCCAATTCTGTCCTATTTTTATTCCTTTCCTTCTCTGTGTATGAAGTTATTTGTGGTGTATTGACAATAAATTTCCTTGATTATCTTTTTTTCTATTTATTTGACCTACCTTCAGAGTGACTCTTTGGCTTCTCCTATTTGATGAAGTCGTTTCGGCTCTCTTGTTTGGTGACTGTCAACAACTCAGTGACAAAAGGAATACCAACTGCTTTCTTACCTGGTATCTCTAACACTCCTCACACTCTGAAAAACAGTAGAGATTTTGTATAATAATGAGCTCTAAATTCTTATTAGTTGGTCTAGATTCCTTTTGTTAATTCTTAAACTTTATGACTTTAATGTACTTTCTGCAGCAATTGACAATGGGAAACATACAGCCACAGAAATCGCCCAGCAAATGTGCATGCTGGGGAGTTTCCATTATATTATTTTCAATAAAAATAGCTTAAGCAACTCACCTGATACTGACATTACGAAAGACGCTTAGCTTACTTTTCTGGAATGTACTACCTAAATGCGCTTTATTTTAGTATTGTTTTATATGATTAAAAGTTTGATAGCATACGATTCAAGTTCTACATTATTCTTCATTGTTCAGCAAGCATTGGGTCATGAGATAGAGTTACTTAATATTTTCAGTTACTATTTTGATGAATTCTCCTGAGTTTTCACAGATCCATATTTCTTTTCTTCCTTCCATCCTTCCATCTTTCACTCCTTCCTTTCTGATGTAATTCTCTTGGTTGAGCAAACTCATCAGTGAACCTTCTTTAGGAAACCTCAGACCGGGGCCATTTCCTGCCCGAGGAGATAACGGCTAGATAGAGAAATTTATTAGCAGACTAAATATACTGACCATGTGACATTTTGGTCCAGGCCTTGTTGTAATTCTTATTGCAAGTGTCGGGATCATTATTATTCCTTAATCAATCCATTTCACTGGCACCTGGGTAGTTAAGTCAGTTAAGCTTCCAACTGTTGATCTCAGCTCAAGTCTTGATCACAGATCTGTGCTGTATTCCGGGCTGGGTGTGAAACCTACTTTAAAAAAAAATCCGTTTCATAACTGTTACTTTGCTCTCAAGCTCCAAACCAGACTTTCATTTGTCCAAAGAATATATTCAAGTCTCTCCTACTACTGATTACTGAACTGTTTCTTACTCAATATCAATAAAAGACCACTGGCTGGAGGAAATAAAGTTTAAGATGAATGCTAATACTTCCTATTGTTACAAATTACCACAAACTGACTTAACATAACACAAATTTATTAACTTACAGTATTGGAAGGCAGAAGACCAAAATGGGTGTTACTAGGTGATTGATCACTGGATTTTAACCAGATGCTGGCACAGCTACATTCCTTCTAGAGGCTCTAGGGGATTGTAGGGGATTGAACGGTGACCTCCAAAGATATGCATCCTGTCTATAATATGTAAACTGTCTCATTATCTTTTTTCTCATTATTAATCTTAATATCAATTACGTGCTGATAGTCATATTTTAAAATTCTGAAGTTAAAATACATTGTTAAAATTAACTTCACCTATTTCTTTTTACTTTTTTAAAATGTGGCTAGAAAATTTGAAATTACACATGTGGTCAGTATGGTATTTTTATTGGATTGTGCAGCTTTCTATCCTTGAATTTGATTCTTAGAAGAGGAAGAACTGGGACACCTGGGTGGCTCAGTCGGTTAAACGTCTGACTTCATCTCAGTTCATGATCTCATGGTTCCTGGGTTTGAGCCCTGCATCGGGCTCTGTGCTGACAGCTCAGAGCCTGGAGCCTGTTTCAGATTCTGTGCCTCACTCTCTCTCTGACCCACCCCTGCTCACACTGTCTCTCTCTCTCAGAAATAAATAAAACATTAAAAAAAAATTTTTAAAGAAGAGGAGGAACTAATTTAGGTACACAGCAGGAGCAAGGAACATTAACCCACTTCTGTTCTAATCTTCTGTACTCCTTTTTATTTTTCCAAATGAACTAGGTTGTGGAGATGAGACAGCAAGCCTTGAGGCAGTGACTTTTTCTTCATAGCCTCAGCATTACTGATTTGGTACTCAATAAATATAATAAACAAACAAATGATTTGAATGAATAATCATTTGAATGAATGAATATATTGAGCAGCACCAAAATATACATTTAAACATTGCCTTTATCACAGATGATCAGGTATTACAGTATGCTTTGAGTATGTATACATTCCATAATCTTATAAATATCCAATTAGAGAAAAAAATCATTTTTATCCAGTGAAGACACCACTGTAGCCTAGTGCAAAATGTTTTAAACTTACAATATCAAAAATGGCATATATCCTAACCTATTCTCGGTTTATACTAATAATTTTCAGTTTTTTTCTTAGTTGGTTAGGAGCAAGTCAACTGAGATACTACTACTTATCAGCAACTTTGAATGTGAACCAAGTTCCCCAGATCCTTTAACATTTAGTGGACTGATTATCAAATAAATATATGCATGAGGAATCCTACGGGATGTCCACATGACAAGCAACATAAACTAATATTCATTGATTTAACAAATTTTCATGAGCACATTCCATGTATCAGCCACTGTACTAGTTAATTTATATGTGGTTTCATCCAATGTTTAGAATATTTCAATAAATCTCATCAACATTTCCACATTTTACTAATGGAGAAACTCAGAGTTTAATTAACTTGTCCATAGTACCAAACCTAGTCGGTATGGTAGAAACTGTCCTAAAGTACAGAAAGTTTTATTTGACATGAATATGTTAATGAGAAAGAAACATGATGTTTGCAAACAAGGAGACTTCAAAACTAAAAATGCACGGCTCCCAGCAGTTACAGCTCAGTTTATAAAGTATGAATGGGGAAGTGCATTACTTTCTACTACAACCTTACATTCCTTTTAAGGTAGCAGCTCTGCGTCAGGCTACTTGTTTGTAGCTGATCAGCTAGGAAGTTACGTTATGACACTGACACGAAGAAAGCTTAAGTTTCATTTGAAATCTAGAGTCAGTTTTGTTTATGTGGCTGTAGGTGTTTAGATTAGGGGTATACTCAAACTGAGGGTTCCATTTTGAGTTTTCTTTAACATGATTCAGTCTTAATGTCTACTCTGAGGTCCTGTTCTACTACAAACATTGTCTATATGCACTTAAAACTTTATATACTTAAACAACTCTTCCATAATCCTATCCAAGGAAACAATGTTATATTTAAATATTAAATAGATACAACAACCTTTGCCTATTTAAAAACTGACTTCATAGGCTGTTACAAAGAGAATTGTCACCAGTGATTGAAGGCAGGAAGGGAGGTGAAAATCCACTCCTCCAAAGGATGTCTCCAGTTTCTGCCATCTCAGTGGCCCTTCTTTTTTTTTTTTTTTTTGTTTAATTTTTTTTAATGTTTTATTTATTTCTAGGAGAGAGAGAGACAACGTGAGCAGGGGAGGGGCAGAGAGAGAGGGAGTCACAGATTGAAACAGGCTCCAGGCTCTGACCTGGCAGTCAGCACAGAGCCCAACGTGGGGCTCGAACCCACGAACCACGAGATCATGACCTAAGCGAAAGTCGGACGCTTAACCGACTAAGCCACCCAGGCGCCCCTCAGTGGCCCTTCTAAACTTTTTGTTTGTTTGCTTTTATAACAATCCCCAGAATTTCCTTTGGGAACCATGTGTATCATGTTTGAACTTAAGGTAGGTGAATTTGTGCTTCAAGCTACTGGGATGTAGCTGACTATTAAAACATTATATAATGAAGAAGGACCCTAGATAGAAAATGGTTTGGTTTAATCCTTGCTCTGTTACTAACTGGCTATAAGACCTTGGAATGCTTACCGAATTATCCAGGTGTCTACACCTATGAAACAAAGGGATCCATAGAATCTCTGGGAGAAGGTCAGCTGCTGGTTCTGTGACCTTGCCTCTGAGAAAGTCTGAAGATTCACCCTTCAAGGAACTGCTAGTGGATTTTTATCAGACCCAAGATGATTGAGAGTCCAAACCAAGCACTTATATCTCATTTTTGAAATGTTTTCTTGAATAAAAAATAATCAATATAGATCTAATGAATAGCAATTCATAATCAGAGGGCATACACAAGAAGAACTGGTAAAATATCAAAGAATCAATTCAAGAGAATTGTCCCGTCTGAAGTACCAAGTCTCCAGATTCAAAATACCTTCCAAGTGCCAAATAAAAACATGAAAAAGTCCCATTCTTAGACAAGTTTCTGTGTAATTTTAGAACCAAATAAATAAAAACAAAGTCCTAACAGTGTCCAAAGAGAAATAGATATATCATCTACAGAGGAATGGTCATAATGGCAACAAAGCCTTTATCAATAACCCTGATGCTAGACAGTCATGGAGTAGAGTTTTCAGAAATTTGACAGAAACAGATTTTGGACTAAACTTCTATGTCTAGCCAAACTTTCAGTCAAATGTTTGGAATAAGCACATTTTCCAACATACAAGTTTTCAGTAATATTACTTCCCACACACTCTTTGTTCTAGCAAAACCAAATAGTAATCCAATAAAGACAAAGATTGGATCCAGGAAATGAGGGTTTCCACCCAAGATTATAGCCCAGGATGACTACCTCAAAACTATCCTAAAAAATGACGTGTCCAGATGACAAGTGAGAGACAGAGTGTTTCAGGGCAAGGCAGTAAAACAAACGAATAGTCCATAGACTTCCTGATAAAATAAGTTTACATATAATGTTAGAGTAAAGGGACATAATGGGAAGAAAAGGAAACTCTTGATAAGTTAAAAAAACTGCACATGAATAAGCAATTTGGTTTTCAAATAAACTGTTTTTATGTAGCTTGTTAATTTAATTTAAAATAGTGATGTAGCTATTCTAGAAGGTTGGTATATTAAGAGACAAAGGAGTAAATAAATAATTGTTAACAATGAAAAAATGAAAATGCCAGTAGAGGATCATAGTTAGGGATATAAAAAGAACAACAAAAAGAATCAGCTAAGAATCAAAAGGTACAAACTTCCACTTATAAAACAGGGAATGTGATGGACAGCATGGTGACTATAGTTAATAATAGTGTACTGCATGCTTGAGAGTTGCTAATAATAAAAATTCTCATCACAAGAAAAATAAATTCATAACTAAGTGGTGACAGACTTAAACGAGACTTACAGTGATAATCATTTCACAATATACAAATCTTCTCTGACTTACAATAGGGTTATGTCCTGATTAACCCAAGAAAGTTGAAAATGTCATAAATTGAAAGTGCATTTTAAACACCTAACCTACCAAATATAATAGCTTTGCAACTTAGCCTCCGTTAAACATGCTCAGAACACATATGTTAGTGTACAATTGGGCAAAATTGTCTAACACAAAGCCTATTTGATAATAAATTGTTGACTATCTCATGTAACTTATTGAATACTGTACTGAAAGTGAAGAACAGAATGGTTATTTAAACTTGTGGTCTCCTGGCTGACTGGGAGCTGCCCCGTCAGGAGAGAGTGTCTGACTGCATATTGCTAGCCTGGGAAAAGATCAAAATTCAAGGTACAGTTTCTACTGAATTTGTATCACTTTCACACCATCATAAAGTCAAAAAATGTTAAGTCAAACCATCATGAATCAGGGACCATCTGTATATGAATATTGAGTCATTATGCTACATACCTGAAACTAATATAATATTATATGTCAATTATGTTTCAATTAAAAAAAATTTTAACCAGCTAAAAAGAATTGTTGCCTCTATATAGCCACTCTGGATTATGGGGAAGGGCATGTGCCCTTTCATGAAGCTTTACTCTATTATGTGGTGTTTTATAGCATACTATGAGAGAAAAGTATTTTAACGTTTTTCAACTTGTAACAATGAGATTAGAAAATATTTTTACATATTTTTGATGTGTGAAAACAGAATACATATTTCTCTAAATAGTAAGATCTTAATTTAGTAAAATAAATAAAATAAACACTGATATAAATATATCTTCTTTTATATGTCAGGCATTTATTAAAATTTATCGAGTGTATGTATTACATGTATTTTACTAAATTGGAGATAAACACACACACACACACACATTGAGGAAGGAAACAAGAAGAATTTGGGAAGCAAACGTCTTGTGGAACGAAGTTCTGATGAGGCCTTAATCTTTCATGTTTAGGCAGAGACTTTTGGCATTGGTGGTCTGTAGAGTTTTACTAAGCCAAGTAGGTTTTTACTTTGCAAAATTAATTTTTAATTGCTGACACTTAGCTAAAAGTCCTTAAGCATTAGTAGCTAGGTATTTCTGACTGTGCCAGGTGGCTGTAACTTGTTGTGGTTCTGACCCTAAAAGACTTTCTCCCTAAGAGACAGAGCCAAAGGCATGGGCCTTTAGCCAACACAGATGGACTGAGAGTGCAGATTGTTGCAGTTTGACCTTGAACTTGTAGTGCAAGGCAAAAGCCTCAACAAAGCAGTGCCCTTGACAGGTGCTAAGGTTTCAGACTGCAGGCTGCTGTAGTTTATTATAACGCACGCAGAGCTTGGTCTCTTTATCGTTGGCTAAGAGGAAGCGGGATTATAATCCACATGTACATGGCAAGACAGCAAATTTACACGTGAGCAACAGAACACTCGGAAGCTTTTAGCTTTCAATTGCTAAAATATCATGTGGCTAAGGCTTAAGGTCTTTTGCTTAGGCGGCAGTAAGTGGCACTCCATTCTGCATACAGGTCGCAAGTTGAAACTGAGGAGCACTTGATCTTGAATTATGTGTCTGGTCCAAAGACTCAATTACAGAAAATGAAAAGTAGAAAAGAATGTTTGGGCGAATTTCAAAATGATAATTATTATGGCTGGGCATGTAGGTATCTCAGCTCCCAAGGAATTTATGGAATGGAGCAGAAGGAGATTGTCTAGACTTTAGAGGATCACATGTCTGAGGCACCAGTCCTCATTAGGACCTCAGGGAGTCCTGCTTCAAGAGCCTCAGTAGCAGCTGCAGTTCAGAAATTCTGACGTAGGGCACCTGGGTAGCTCAGTCATTTAAGCCTCTGACTTCAGATTAGGTCATGATCTTGTGGATCTGGAGTTCAAGCCCAGCATTAGGCTCTCTGCTGTCAGCATGGAGCCTGGATTAGGATCCACTGTCCCCATCTCTCTGCCCTTCCCCTTTTGTACACGTGTACTCTCTCTCTCTCAAAAATAAATAAACATTTTAAAAAAGGAATGAAAAGAGAGGGCCTGGGTGGCTCAGGTGGTTAAGTGTCCAACTTCGGCTCAGGTCATGATCTCTCGGCTCTTGAGTTTGAGTCCCACATTGGTCTCTGTGCTGACAGCTCAGAGACTGGAGCCTACTTCGAATTCTATGTCTTTCTTTCCCTCTGCCCCTCCCCTGCTCACTCGCTCTCTCTCTTTCTCAGAAAACAAACATAAAAAATTAAGAAAAAGAAATTTTGATAGTGCTTTTTCAGCTGAAACAAGTACAGCTCTAAGGTGAAATCCTTTTCTAAATGGCAGGGTGTTTTAGGCTGAATTCTTTCCAAGAGGCAAAGTAAGGGTGCCACTATTACACAAGCACAAAATACCTCACAGAATAGTAGGAGTCAGCACTAACAATAGAGTTCATCCTCAGGAAGCTATGAGGTTTCGAATAGGCTACGGAAGAAAGAAAGAAAGAATTCTCAAGTAACATGTGGTTTGAAAGGAGGTTGCTCCTGCCATTGCAAATGAAGATGATAGCGTCTTGTCAAGACCACCCTCCTAAGGAGACAGGAGGCTTCTGGACTGACCCTGCCCTACACATAGGGTAAATTCATAGTGACAGAATTAATCATTTGCTGGAAGGCTCCTACCCATTAAATGCATGGGTTTTACATTCCAGAAAAGTAGACTGGCTGGCAAATGGACCAAACTGAAGCTGAGATGGAGGTCGGCATCTACCCACTCTCTTCCTCAGACAGCAGTGGGATGGCCTTTGACAACACTGTGTTCTGGGTTTAGGGAACAGTATTGTTACCATGGATCATTGTTCTAAGGGTTAAGGTTTGGCTTCTAATCTAAATTTGGTAGGTGTAACAAGGTTCCTTTTGAGTCTTATTTTAAAGTGTCTTCTTGGAGTGAAAATGAGGAGTCTTGACATTGAATTAAGGATTTTTAAGGCTCTAAAAGATTCACACCCTTCTCAGGCTGAAGTTGCTGAAAAACACCTTAACTGTACCCAGATGTGGTGAATTCCTCTGACAGATGATCAGATCTACAGAAGGAAGGATAACTTTGGGGTTTTAATTTATTTTCAAATGTCAAAGGAATCTGATTTTGGACTTTATTTCCCTTCTATTTAACTTGTATTTATTCTTTGAACTTTAGTTTCTCCCTAGAAATTTAATGTTGGCAGAGGGCTTAAAGGTAAAGTTTGGGCATCTTGATTGTTGGAATTTTATGAATAGAAGGTCTTTGTACACTTGGAGCTGGAGTATTATACTGTAGCCATCTAATCTCATAGAAGAACATCACTGGACATAATTTGTTTCAAAAATTAAAATAATGATGGCTAATTTCTTGAGAATTGACTTGGTACTAGGTAGAATCTTTATATTACATATGTTTATAATTGCATATACTTTAGAAAATATCATATGCAACGTCACTACATATATATTACATAATAATTAAATATATATGTAAATTTTTAAAGTCTATTCTTCTTTGTACTTTTCTCCTCTTTGAGAGCCACCCCACCTACAGAGAGCATAAATTCTACTCTTCTCTTCCAGGACCAATCCATCCCCTAGTGAAGCTTGGCCTCACCAGGCCAGAATTGCTGGTGATTGGGTAGTTAAGTGCTTGAATTTGGGCTTCAGTTAGCTTGCCCTTTGGTTTCTTACACAAAACTATGTTCTCCAACTTAGACTCTATCAATAATAAAAGCATTTTTATCTTCATCTTCTTATTTCCCAATTTATTTAGAATACTGGCATCTCAGGTACTGCAGTAGGGTATGTGTATGTGTGATACATTAATATTTATGTGTATATATATAAGTGAACATATGTAAGTATATATAATACACAAAAGTGTGTATTCAAATATGCTATACATATGAACATACATGTACATATGTATACATCCATCAATGTGTGATATCTTTATAGGGTATATGTGTGATTTAATATTTTTCTTTATTACATATAACATATAATGTATATTCACACAAATACACACCTATTTGTACATATATAATAAATATATCTGTCTGTCTAGATTGTGGAATTACTAGTGATATATTCTTATGTTTATTTATTTTTGAGAGACACAGGGACAACATGAGTGGGGTAGGGACAAAGAGAGGAACAGAGAGAAAATCTCAAGCCGGCTCCATGCTATCAGTGCAGAGCACGATGTGGGGATCAAGCCACAAAACTGTGAGATCATGACGTGAGCCAAAACCAAGAGTTGGATGCTTAACTGAGTAAGCCACCCAGGCACTCCACTAATAATATTTTATTTATCTTCTTTACATATTTCTATATTTCCAACTTGTTTTAGGTTTATTCATTAATCAGACAAAAAAGTGTGTAAATATAACTAAGCTCAGTTGTCACCATAACTTGTGTCCTGTGTCTTCCTTCTTTCTGTAAGTGTTACCCTTTTTCTTCTCACAGAATGTCTTCATAAAGGTATTGGCACTATACCATTAGTAAAACCAATTAAAGCGAAGGAAACCATTAATAAAATGAAAAGACACCATACTGAATGGGAGAAGATATTTCCAAATGATATGTTCAATAAGGGTTTAATATCCAAAATATATAAAGAACTTACACATCCATCACCAAAAAAAAAAAAAAAAAAGAAAAATCCGACTAAAAAATGGGCAGAAGACCTGCATAGACATTTCTCTAAAGAAGTCATATAGATGGCCAACAGACACGTGAAAAGATGCTCAACATCATTCATCATCAGGGAAATGCAAATCAAAATCACAATAGCCTCACGTGAGTCAGAATGGCTAGTACCAAAAATACAAGAAACAACAAGTGTTGGAAAGGTTGTGAAGCAAAAGATACCCTCATGCACTGTCGATTGGAATGTAAATTGGTGCAACCACTGTGGAAAACAGTATTCAGTTTCCTTAAAAAATTAAAAACGGAAATACCATATGATCCAGTAATTCCACTACTAGGTATTTACCCCAAATAAATGAAAACACTAATCCAAATAACCCTTGTGTTTATTGCAGCATTATTTACAGTAGCCAAGATATCGAAGCAACCCAAGGGTTCATCAGTAAATTAATGGATTAAAAAAAAAATGTGGTATACACATGTTGGAATATTACTCAGTCATAAAAAAGAATGCGATCCTGCCATTTGCGACATCATGGATGGACCTAGAGAGTATTATGCTAAGTGAAATAAGTCAGAGAAAAACAAATACCATATGATTTCAGTCACATGTGAAATAGAAAAAACATGAACAAACAATAAACAGAAACAAACTCACAAATACACAGAATAAACTGGTGGTGGTGCAGGGGAATGGGCAAAATAGGTTTAAGAGGTACAAATTTCCAGCTGTAAAATAAATATATCACGGAGATGAAAAGGACAGCATAGAAAATACAGTCAATAATATTGTAATAACACTGTATGGTGACAGATTGTAACTATACTTGTGGTGAGCATTAAGTAGTGTATAGAATTGTAGAATCAATATGTTGTATTCCTGAAACTAATGTGTGTCAACAATACTTCAGCTAAGAACAAACAAAAACAAACAAACAAACAAAAAACTAATGAGAACTTGTTTCTATGTATTTCATTATATTTGACTTATATATTTTACTCTTTGGTAACCCTCTTTACAGTGTGACCTACCTAAGAGGAAGAGTCATGTTATCTCAACTCAAGTTTTTATTATGTGCACAAGGCACTATGACCTGCATACAGTGACCTGCATACAGTGAGCACTCATTAAATATTTATTGATACTAAGTTCTACCACATGAAAACTTCCTGGGCAACTGAGTTAAACTCCAATGAAAGAATTGCAGAAAATTGGAGGAATAACAACATTGCCAGATACGTGCACTGAGGCAATTCCACACAACGGTCATGCAATAGCTCAATAAGCTTCTTGCAAACGCCTTAAAAATAAAATCGTATTGGGGCGCCTGGGTGGCTTAGTCGGTTAAGCGTCCGACTTTCGCTTAGGTTATGATCTCGCGGTTCGTGGGTTCGTGACCCGCGTCGGGCTCTGTGCTGACTGCCAGCTCGGAGCCCGGAGCCTGTTTCAGTCTGTGACTCCCTCTCTCTCTGACCCTCCCCTGCTCACGCTGTCTCTCTCTCTCTCTCTCCTAGAAATAAATAAAAATATTTAAAAAAATAAAATCGTATTCCATGTAGCAGCAGATTTAGATCAGGCTCTGGTACACAGGATCTGATTTAAGCCGAAAGAATTAAAGTGCATTTGAAATCAAGCCTAGGCAAAGTGATTATGGAAACATAGTGAGATGTGCTTAGTATTTCCTCAGAGGCCATAACAACTCCTCCCGCCGAATCAACAAATCCTGTTATCCTGTCTCTTGAGGGACCAGATGATTGAGTAACGGGCTACAGACGTGAAATCTTTAAGCTTATTTTCTGTTTGAGGAGGCTGTCAGGCACTGCCTAATGTGATGCGCTGCCCTGGTCTCTGTAAGGTCCTCAGAGAGCCCAACTCCAGCTTTGGGAGCACAGTGCAATCATCTGCAAGCTGTAAGAATGGCTGATCGATCCCTGGTTCTCACCACAGATTCCCCCTCCCCCGCCCCCGGCTTCTGATTTCACTGACCTAACGTGGAGCCTGAGCCTTCAGAGTTTTAAAGCCTCTCCAGGTGACTCTAATATGCAGCCCAAAGTGAGGAGCACTCCTTGAACATCTCTTGGAAGTTTAATGCATTTTTTTCTCTAGCTGGAGGTTGTCCTAAACAGAGGCACTTACTTTCCTCACAGTCAAGTGAAATCACTCAGGTTGGATCATGGTTGGCCTGAAATTGTAAAGAGAACTCCTTTATCACCTTAGGGCTTCATTTCCAGCTTAATGGTGCTTTCCAAAACATGATTCTCCCTCTCAAGAAAAATGCGCCTTTGTCGCATAGAGTATTAACCTGTTCTATGGATGTGAAAGAGTTGGGATGAATAGTGTGCTGATGAAAACATAGGATATATATATATACACTGTTGCATGTGGAGACTGTTTTTCCTGCCTCATAGTCAACGATTCCCCAGATTCTCATCTGTGACAACTGGATTTTAGAATCCCTTGTCCAAAGACTGGAGTTACTGTTCTCTGGCCTCTGTATGTGGCAATAGCTAGATTTGTCCACCTCACCATGTCTAAGACACTTATTGCCGTATTATCTGACCCATGGTGGTCCCAAAGTCTGGAAGGTCATTGTTATCCCCACTCCCAGATCCCAGAGCTATTCAGTCATTATGGCTCTCTCTTTTTTTCTTTCTTTCTTTTTTTTTTTTTGTTAACACTACTGAGGAAGCTTTCACTGATCGTTTTTATTCTTGGCCTGGGAGCAGTAAAAGTGCTCCTCAAGCTATAAGTAGCTGGTCCTTAACTATCCTCTCTAACTACAAACCGTGTCAGTAACATTACACTTCCTGTTGGCCACTGGGGAGTGAGGGAACTATCAGAGCAGTCATTTATATGATGAAATATAACTATATTGTTGAGTAAAATACAGCAATGGGAAGTTAAATAAATCTTCAGTGTGTTAAATAAACCTACAGCTTGAAGGACATTTGCTTGTTAATGTAAAGAGCCAATCAAATCTGTGACACTGATGAAAATCGTGGGCAAAATCATCATATGAAAAGTCTGAGAGCAAAGACAGTGCCGTTCCTTGGAATGTTATTAATCCAGTAAGATAGTGGGGCGCCTGGGTGGCTTAGTCGGTTAAGAGTCCGACTTTCGCTTAGGTCATGATCTCGCGGTTCGTGGGTTCGAGCCCCGCGTCGGGCTCTGTGCTGACTGCCAGCTCAGAGCCTGGAGCCTGTTTCAGTCTGTGACTCCCTCTCTCTGGCCCTCCCCTGCTCACGCTGTCTCTCTCTCTCTCCTAGAAATAAATAAAACATTTAAAAAAAAATCCAGTAAGATAGAAACTGTCTTGGTTCCATCTTCACAGGCTCTTGATACCTCTTATCATTCTTGTCTTTCTCTACAAAGTCATTGTGTACTTTCCATTGTTAGGAAATGTATAATTTGCACTTGGAGCAGTGCCTAATTACGCACAATTCTTACTTTCCTGTAACTTTTTTAAAGCTTACCATCTAGGGAATAACTGTACACCAACGTCTCCATTTTTTAAATAACTCCAGTAATTCATCTCTACTCATGAAGTTCTAATGACCACCTAGTTAAAAATTAGATTCTTGTTAGCCCTAGGGAAATGCCATTTCACTAGCAAAATTGTTCTTACTATTTTATCTTCCACACAGCAAGGCATATACCACAAAGGTATATGCCCCATTCTAGCTTAAGTGGAACCCTGGATTCTCCCATTTTCCTCACTCCCTTGAACTTTCTGAAATGTATTTATGCTACGAAGATTAAGTGCACTGGAGCTATAAAACTGATCTGAGGTAGTAAGAATTCTGAAAAAGTCAAAAGCCCTTGTAACTCAATATTTGCATTTATTACACCCTGTTTGCACTTGATGAGAAATACAGAAATAAAAATTATGAGCCCCCGATCTTGGGTGTTGCCTGGATAAAATTATAAATAAAACCATAGGCACGGATTTCAAAGGTATTAATTAGAAAATTTAAGTGAAGGAATTGCCACAAGTGATTTGAAGAGTGTGAAACACTGAATTAGTCATTATTCTGCCTAAAAAGAAAATGGAAATAGTAAGAAAATATTTACATACTTTTATGTAAAAAATTTCAGTTATACCTATGTTTATTCATAGCTTGTTTTTGTCAAGTCTGTTTTCTTTAGAAGGGACTTTTTTCCTCCCGCTTAGCTGTCCTTCCCTGGGGAGGGAGTAAATTGGTAGAATGCCTGGACTCTCTTCGTCTTTTTACTGGCCTTACCCTGCGTGAGGTAAGGGACTTATCTGACTGGTAACTTGAGAAGAACAAACTGCTCCTTGTTCCTTTTGAAGCAAACCTGCCCACAAGTTCTCTTCTGTTTGCTGTGCCATGAAACTTACCCAGAAGTCCAGCCAGTTGCTCTGGTCTAGTTGCTTGTGACAGGGTGGATAATTCTGATTATTTTGCTATTAAGTATCATGAAACTCATTTGCTTCCCATGCAACCTCCCTTTATCAATAATGAAGGTGATATACTGGCCTCATTTCTTGCTTTTTTCCCTCCAATTTATTCAAAATTCATGTGGAAAGAAGGAATAAAAACACCAGGATTTTTACCGAAGAGTAAAGCACTTCACTTTACTTTAAGTTTGCTTTTATATTTTCAAAGAATTTTTGGCCTGTTACCCATTTATTACTTCTGTGTAACAAACCACCATAACATTCAGTGGCTTGAAATGATTTATTATTATTTCTCATGATTCTTTGTATTCGTTGGTCTTAGGCTCCTATGACTTCAGTCATAGGGTGGCTGGGGCTGGATGCAGTCGATGATGTTTGGGACTGGATGTCTAAAATGACTCGTAAGTCTGGAACCTCAGCTGCAATGTCAATATTGGGTCTCTCTCTCCATGCAGTCTTTCTGCATGGCCTGCTAGGGCTTCCTCACATAAGACGGAATGGGAGTTTCATGGTAGTTGGGCTTCTTTTTTGAGGATGACTTTTCTCAGTATTTGTGTTTCAGGAGAGTAAGACAGAAGCATAAGGCTTCTTGTGATGTAAGTTTAGAAGTCATGAAGCAGCATTTCTGCTGCACTGTACATAGTAGGCAGGGCCAGTCCTGATCTGGTAAAGGAGACATTAGCAAGGATACCAATTCCAGAAGACTGAATACACTGGGCCTGAGGGGTTAGCCACAACCTATAATATCAAAAACATGAATATGTGTT
Source organism: Proteles cristata cristata (assembly GCA_017311185.1). Lineage (NCBI taxonomy): Eukaryota > Metazoa > Chordata > Mammalia > Carnivora > Hyaenidae > Proteles > Proteles cristata. The sequence goes on from JAESUZ010004621.1 coordinate 1,158,833, forward strand.
ACATAAAACTGCATTTATTAGGATGTATATTAGAAATAATTGTATTTGTTTACTTGAAGCTGGGATTACTTATCATAGGAAGCTAAAATCTCAATAGTCTTATAATAATTAAATGCTAAAAAATAATTAAATGCTGATTATGATTTCATTCAATGTTAACATTAAAAGATTGTAATTTTTTTCCATTTGAGAACTATCTGAAGGAACTTCTCATTTTTTTTAATGTTTATTTATTTTCGAGATACAGAGAGACAGAGTGCAAGTGGGGGAGGAGCTGTCTCCCTCTCTGTCTAGAGGGAGCTCCCTCTCTGTCTAGAGAGGGAGACACAGAATCCAAAGCAGGCCCCAAGCTCTGAGCTGTCAGCACAGGGCCCTGACATGGGGCTCAAACTCACAAACTTTGAGTTCACGACCTGAGCCAAAGTCAGATGCCAAATCGACTGAACCAGCCGGGCGCCCCGAGAACTTCTCTCTTAATATGCTTTCTGTTTTCAAATTAAAATAAACAATTTTGCAAGGTGAATTTCAGAGCACAACACAGAATCTACTCCTTTCACAGCAGGAAAACCTTAAAAATGTGAAACGCTTACATGACCACGAGGAGATGATAATAACCAGAGCTAAGAAGGTTGTAACTCTCTAGGGTCAGGTAGGTGGGGAATGAAATCCAGAGGACAGGGTGTGCAGTAGAATCTTGAGAGAGTAGATGGTGTTCCCGAAGCCTGTGTCGGGTAAGAAAAGAGCATGTGATTGTAGTCTAATGTTAACACTAGAAGGACAGCTAATTCCTGCTTTCATGGAACAGGTTACCAAAGCATAGCTCAATTGCTGGGAAAGACAGAGAGAAAAGGAAGACCCTGGAGAGCAATAGATTTAAGACCAGTAAACAGGGACAGGGCCGGGACAAGGGTTTTAGTACTGGAATTTATTGCAAGAGTATGCATGTCATAGTTTTATATAAAGTACCTAATAATCATAGCTATTCTAATATATAAAGTACCAAATATTAGTGGTTTTTCATAAGGGAACTTAATTTTTCACTTAACTTTTAGATGGATGTTTCTGATTGATGAGTGTCTCTCCTTCAGGCAGCGATTCAGAAACCCATACTCTTTCCATCTTAAGACGGTCAGTTTTATCATGAGGATTTCAAGGTTGTCATGCCCATCTGCACACAGCAACCAAGAGACGGAGAGTTGAATGAAGGGATTATGAATAAGGTATTTTCATATACCAGAATGGAAGTAACACACATAAAGTCAATCACACTCCTCTGGCCAGAACCCAGTAGTGTGATCAAAGCCAACTAGGACATGGAACATTAGCCATGACAGAGACAATGGGGAATGTGATCTAGCTGTGTGCCAGGAGGAGGAAAATGGGGGCTTTGGTGAGTGGTTTGCTAGGAATTGGAATTTGAGAAAGAATTAGAGAGGCTTGGTACTGACTCTAAAGAACCCTTGATTTCGGTATTCTCATGTTTCCTCTTTCTCTTTGGCAAGAAGGGTCTAAGAATATTGAGAAGGGCTAAAAGGAAAAGGAGGTATAGTGACACAGTCTTACAGCTTTAAAAGAGAAAAGATTGCTATGAAGGGACATTGCATCTACAAGATCTAAGTCTGACCAACGTTAATTCTACTAACCAAAAAATTCTGAATGGCAGATAATCTAGAAAGTGTAGAGAGGGATCAAACAAGCGTTGTTAAATAAGTCTGTAATAGAGACTATGGGCTCAAAATTGTTGGGCTTCTATTGCCAACAATAATAGCTGTTCACAGAGACAATGCCATGTTCATAAGAAAATTGAAATCTGGCAAGTACTGTCTCTCTTATGGAAACTATGAAGATATTCCTTCCAAAACCTAAAAAGCTTCTACTTCAATAATGTTCTTAGTGAAGACACACACAATGCTGGTTGACTTAAAAGCATTTATTTTACTTTGACCACCCAGATCTGCCTTGATTTTGCTACCAGCAAAATAAAAAGCCATTAGTGAAATCAGACTCAATCTTTCATTTCATTCTATCAGCCTTAAGACGTAAATAACAAATTCCTCAGGGCCTCTATGTGGCTCAGTAAGTTAAGCATCGGACTCTTAATCTTGGCTCAGGTCATGATCTCACAGTTTGTGAGTTCAATCCGCACATAGGGCTCTGCACTGAGGGTGTGGAGCCTGCTTGGGATTTTCTCTCTCTCCCTCTCTCTCCCTCTCTCTCTCTCTCTCTACTCCTCCTCTACTTGTGCTGTCTTTCTCTCTCCCTCAAAATAAATCAAGCAACTTTAAAAAATATACAATAAATTTCTCTGTAACTTTCCCTTTTCTATTCTGAAGCATATAAGCTTTTTTTTTTTGTTTTATATTTACTGTGTTCCTTAGTTTTAAGGCACTGAAATATGTCTACATTTTCTACATCTTGTCATTTGCTATGGTAAAATAAACTTCCTATGACTTGGGTTGACCCTGCACACAGGAACCACAATAGATAGAACCACAGGCAGTGGTACAACGGGATTACCAAGGTGCCTATAGCTGGACTAAGCAGTGTCCACACATCTCAGAGCAAAGTGTGAGAACCCACTTCTTGCAACCTCTTTATGAGGTAGTCATCAACCTGTGAACCCCAGAATGAATCAACAATATAGAGAGGACATGTTCCCTTTGAGACATCCAAAATGACAGCTGGTGATTTTCTTAACCAGTGTTCATCTAATGCATTTTCTAAGCAGTGTAGCTTTGCAGCAATTCATGAGGGAGGAAATGGTTGCTTAATTGCCCAGAAGAATTTCCTGGAGATGCTTCAGTAGTAACAACTTGTCTTCCTCTGCCCATGATCCATGAATAACAAAACAATTGAAACTGAAAGTCAGACTGAAAATATTACAATGGCATCTCTAGTCAAAATAAAGCACAGCATTGAAACAATTATTTGAATAAATCACACCTCGCCCCCCTGTCTGCCAAATAACCATAATTTTCAAAGCTCAGTTTGAAACTCTCCAGTACTTGAAAATAAAATGTAATTTAATTATTTTCTTCACTTTATGTGTGAACACATTCAGCTAAAGAGATACGATGCCAACAAATGTCCTACCTGCTCTACTCAGCTGTCTCCCACCACAGCCTGTGTATCATTTTCCTTAGAGGTAACTTTACCCTGAAAGAATTCCCGGATTAGGGGTCAGACTACTTGGGTTCTCACTGTCCTTCTGTCCCTAACTATCAATTTCTTTATGGAAAAGTCACTCCCTTTCTCTGGTTCTCACCTATAAAGTGAAGAGGCTGGGGTAGCCTGGACTTCTAAGTAATTCTATGATCCTGTAATTCTAGATTTTCCAGTGGAAGAAAAAGCTCATAAATGTGAGCTTCAATGAAGCATCTAGCATGTAGGTGTCGATTTTAAAACCTTAGCTGCTGACCTTAAATTCCCTCTGGTTGAGTCTGTCCAAAATTCATTGAAAAATCTATTTCCTTTGAATTCTCATCATATAACAATGGTAGACTTTTCTAAAATCTGTCATTTGCTTTTGCAGAAACTTTTCTTCCCTGCATAGAGCTAACTGCATAATGTTGACTCAGCAAGAGAGTTTTACCATAATTCAGTTAATGTTTATATATATGTATATATGTATGTATGTATATATGTGTGTGTATACATATATATAAAGTCTTTAATAAAGTAAATATTTTTAAAATATGCAATATTACATTTTAACAACTGCTTTAGGATTCTATCATGTAGGCAAACTGATGATCAAAAATGATTAGAAAATGTGCTCTCTTTTGCCAACTATGTCTTCAGAATGTCTATTTTTTTTCCAGAGGTTTCTCCCACCAGTTCTATAAGTGTATATTCACACTCTTCTTCCAGAGAAATCCGGAATTCGTCTTCTTGAGCTTATCCTTAAAAACGGTGGCCAGAGGAAATGACACTTACATATCTAGACTGAAATGACTAAGGTATGAATTTGAATTGAAACAAGAAAAAAATGAAGTATTAACGTGCACAGCTATGTTTTAATTTATTCCACAGTGAATCATATTATTTTACCAAGGCATTGTGTGGCTTTTAATAAAGATAGTAACCCCTCAAAATGAGTATATCACCTGTCACTTTTCTTGTGATTTAGAATGAGGAAGGTGAGCTGGCTCATGATAAATGCATAGTTAACAGTAAGTGACAGCAGTATCATCTCTCTTATTGTGTGCTAATGAGGTCACCTTTCAGATGTACCACAATCAGGAGCTTCATTCCACATATCAATGCAATACTGGCTTCTTGCTAAAGAAAGTTAAAGTAAGAGAATTTTTCTGCAATTTCAAAGGTATAAAGTGATGATGGTAATAGCAGCACATTTAATAGAAATTATGTTTGAAGCCCAGAAACCAGACTTTCCTCAGGAAGTAATAGCCTCTGAGTTCCCAGCATTGTAGTAGATGTTTTATATGTATATATTATTTCTAATCTTCACAAAAATATTCAAGCTATAAATTAATCCCACTTTATAGTTGCTGGAACTGGCACTTCAAATGTTTAAATTTCTTCCATGTCCCATAGGTAGTAAATGATTGAACCAGGAGTTACATCCAGAACTGCCCAACTCCAAAATTTTTCACTTTCTCAGGTCACTTCTCCACCTGTATTGCTTATAAAGGTAGCCACCAGCCATAGGTGGCTTGTGGGTATTTGAAAAGTGACTTGTCAAAAGTGAGATTTTAAAAATTTAGCACTAAAAAAATATAATATATCTCATTAATAGTGCTATTCTCTGAATGTTTGTGTCCTTCCAGAATAAATATGTTGAAATCTTGAGGCCCAATGTGATATTTGAAGGGTAGAGCCTTCAGGACTGGGATTAGTGTCCTTACAAAGAGACCCCATGGAACTTTCTTGCCCCTTCTAGATACAAGAAGTCTGCAACTCAGCGAATGGCCTTTGCCAAACTGATCTCAGATTTCTAGCCTCTAGATTAATGAGAAATAAATGTCTATTGTTTATAAGTCACCCAGTCTGCAATATTTTGTTGCAACAACCCAGACAAAGATAAATAGTTTTCCGTTGATTAACTGTTGAAATAATAATATTTAGGGCATTTAGGTTAAATAAAATATATGACCAAAATTAATTTCATATTGTTTTCACATTGTTACTAGAAAATTGAAAATCATATAATGGCATTTGTAGCCCACATTATATTATCATGAACAGCATTGTTCCATACAACATTACCTTTTATAAAGATCCATAACACAGATACATCTTTACCACTATAATCTCAGAGGTTTGGGGAAAAGCCAAAAATAGTGCATAGAAACATTTATTGGAATTGGAAATTTCTTCTAATAACATCTGTTAATAACATACTCTTAATTAACTCAAGGAATTCAAATTAGGTTAGTAAATGTAGTCATTACTCTTTAAATTATCTTAAGGCAAGGATCTAGAACTATTACTCATTAAAGTTCATTTCTAAATAATCTGATCCACACTGGTAAATTAAGTACCATTTAAAAAAACAGATATCTCTGTTCCCTGAAGACTTCTTCTAAAAATATAATAATAAAATAGAAAAGAAATTTAAAAATTAGTGCCACCTGATAGAGAAATTGTCCAAGATCCATGGGAGCTTCAGCTCAATGCATCTGTAACAAATGTATTGTTGGCTTTGAGGCCAATGTAATTCAATTCTTCTTAAAGTAGTATCCATGAAAAAATTCAGCCCCAAACATAACATGAGTCACCTTGACTTGAATAAGAACTAATCTGAAAAATGGTCAGACTTGAAGCAATGTCACAGAAATCCTTACCAACATTTCTCACCTTCCTACCATATCCTAAAACTGTGAAAGGAAACACCTCTCCCACCCTATGAGACTAAACCAGACTTCTTCATCAGACCTCTTACCCCTAATAATAAGCTCCATCTTTGCCAACCTGGGCAGTTGCTTTCTCTGTGAGCTTAGGCTTCCAGCTTCAGAGACAGACCCATGGCTTATGTTACAGCATGGTTCCTCTGTTCACACTCATCTATCTGTTCATCTGGAATTATGTTTTCATAATCTACATTGTGTCTGGTGCCATTGTACGTGCTTGGGACATATCAGTAGAAAATAAAATAGTCTTCCCAATCCTCCTGGAATGTTAAGAGTTATATTGTAAGAACCTACTGGTATGGATTATGAACACCATGGAGATTCCAAAATCCCAGGGCTACTAGAAAAATCAGAATGATAAAACAAATGCATAGTATCATTAATCACCTGGATTTATAGCTATTCAACAGATACTGAGCTAAGCTTTTTATACATATTATCTCACGTAATAGTAGATGTTATGTGATGCGTGCTGAGAAAAAGTCACAGAAATATTTGAATCCATTAGAAACAGTTTTCCCCCCATAATCTCAATCTGTCAAATTACACAAATTTGCATGAAACATAAAGTTGCAACCAGCATTGGGTTCTTAAGTGGCAGATACCACGGCCAATCAGTGCTCTTAGGACAGAGAAATGGAGAAACTGGGGAAGAGAATCATGTGGCCTGACACACTATACAGCAAAACCTTTATTTTGTGAGCACAATTCATTCTGGAAACATTCTTGTAACCCAAAGCACTTGAATATCAAAGTGAATTTCCCCATAAAAAATAACGGAAACTCAGATGATTTATTCCACAACCCAAAAATATTCATATAAAAATGATTACAATACTGTAATATAATACAAAATAATAAAAATACAAAGTATGAAGAAAAATAAACAAATTAACTTGAGCTTACCTTTGAAAAACCATTATGGCTGGTGTGAGGGAGACAAGGAAGAAAAGAGTTATTATGTAGGACGGCTTTCACTATCAGTAATGGAATCACTGCTGTCTATTGACAAATGAAATCTTTTTCTTTTTGTGCAGCTTTAACAAAGAACCTATCCAATGACACTTGCTTTTGCCTCCTTTTGAGGATTTCACAGAAATGTGACATTGCATTATATTAAACAGATTCATTGCTCACACTGCTACAGCCTTATTCGGGTAGTGCTTTTCTACAAAATATTGCACTATTCCCTGCATTTTTCACATCTCCCTACTCTCATTCGAAGTGAGGGATTCCTCTGCCTTTTCCTCCTCCTTTACAGATGAAATCTCCTCCATAATCTCCTGCTGTTGCCTGAGATGCAAATCCTTGAGTTGTGAGTGGTCACCGTGTCCTGAGAAGGAGCATCCTGGTGTAGAGGATGATCACCCACAAGCTCACAGTGAGAGAGAAGACCCATTGGCTCAGTTGTGATCATGTGATGTTCAGCATCATGTATTATTTGTACTGCAAGACACTGCTCATTTACCAAGCTAAAGTGTATGATAAACGCTTGCTCATCTTACCAAACACTTGCAGAACAAGTTACTCACAATCTAAGGTTTTACTATGTATGCATTTTAAACCTCCCCTTCATTAGATTCATCTCAAAGTCATGTGTAACATGCACATCATTGCCAGCAATCTGAAAAATTAAAGGAAAGACATAGTTCTTGCTGTGTAGTTGAGATCCCGAGGCCAGGGATGCAACTGGTTGAGCTACAGTCACAAGCTCTGGTATGATCTTGTCTTGGCACTGACTAGCCATGTAACCTCCAAAGAGTGGCTCATGCTTTCTGAACTCTTGAGTTCTCACCAGAAGAATAAAGGTTGTTGATGTGATCTCTAGCATTGTGTGCTGCTAATCCTGTACATAAGGGATTCGTAGCAAATATTTAAGTTTAACAAAGTATTTTTTCAGTCTCACTCTTTACTTCAGTAAGTTTATATGCTAGAGAACCAATGATTTTAATATCTTATAGAAAAACATAGAATGGGGGCGCCTGGGTGGCTCAGTTGGTTAAGCGTTTGACTCTTAGTTTTGGCTAAGGTCATGATTTCATGGTTCCTATGATGAAGTCTCGCATCAGGCTCTATGGTGACAGTGCAGAGCCTGCTCAGGATGCTCTCTGTCCCTCTCTCTCTGTCCCTCTCTCACCTGCATTCTCTCTCTCTCAAGATAAGTAAATAAATATTTTTTAAAAAACATAGAACTGAAGAGAAAGAATACTTCTTCATTTAGCTTAAAGGAATCCAGCTTTGGAAAAAGAGTGCTCTTGGTCACATTTTACAAAGCAGAAAAACGTACACATTTTTATAGGACCCCTTTCATTAGCTTTATAGAAGAGCCCAGGGAAAGAAAACATCTTTTTGCAATGTTAATTTAAATCGATAGACATTTGATACATTAAATAGTAAATATATGCATAAATATAATCTCAGCTTTTCTGGGAAAGGTTAAAGGTAAGAAAATAGTACTCTTTTGGCTCTGTTCAGTCTTTCTGACTCTTTTATTCTTTCCGTGTATGATAATAACTTTGTACCAGTTCCCTAGTCAAAGAGGCAACGTGGAATTGAAGAGAGAAACGATGTCTGTTTCCTCTTCTAAGATGCCACTGCTGTCCCTACGATATCAAAAGAGATAGTGATTCACTTGAACATTTACCACCTATATCTGGGATTTCGTCCTCACTTTGAAAATTTTCACAGCACTGCTGTTGCTAGATTCTTTTACAAAATTTGCTCCATGAACTTTTGAGTGTGCAACATGTTGCTATAAATTTTTGCCTGTTTGTTATCATTTATTTCTGTGTTAACTTCAAATTTTCTTTGAAAAATAAATGTACTGTTGTTAATTTACCTCAGTACTTTGTTTTGTATTTCACTATTTACATACGTTTGAAAAGATCTACATAGAATTTCAGTTGAAGCAGGAAAATGAGAGCTACTTAAAACTCTTAGCACAGCATCCCTGTTACTTCGGCTGCCTGTCATCTGTTACCGATATAAATGCCTGGTGGATGTAGATAAGGAAATGTCAGGTGGAAGACGTACCAACCCCACATATGCAACTATGTTGACAGTGATTGATGGCAGAGGGAGTTACTTAGTTTTGTTTTAAACACATATTTTCTATTTTTCTTATCATAAAAACACTTGATCTAAGGAGATAATTTGGAGGATGCAAAAACCTATTGCCAAACTGCTTTGTTGAAATTTTGAACAAATTAACATTGCCAGCAGCATTATATAAAAATACCCTTTAAGAGCATTTTCTCCAACACTGGGAACTATCTTCTTTTACTTGCCAAATTATTAAGGATGTGTTCTTTTAAATATGTATATGTTCTATTACTTGTGAACTTCAATTTTATTTAATGTTTGCTTCTTTTGAGAATGTCTTACTCAGTTTTTCTGATTTTTCTTTGGGAGGGGATTCTTACTAGCATGAGTTTTTAAGACTATTTTTGATGGAGATCTTCATTAGAAGCTAGTAAATGATTCTCATTCTCATTCATAGAGATCCTTATTTCCTTATCATACCCCAGAGCTCCTAGTTAGATGCAGCTAGAGGGTACAAAACCAAGTGTTTATCCCATGGACTTTGGAGAGAATTCTCATCTTCCCCCTCCATATGAGAGCTATCCAGGGGGGTTGTGGCCACAACATAGAAGGATATGACAAAGAGGATGGAAAAATCTTCCTGTCCAGGGCAAGAGATATGTGGAAAAGAGAAGGAACAGTAATAAAGGAAGAAGGTAATCTTAACAAGTCTATAACTCACTCCAAACCCTAGGCAATTCACTTTCCAGGAGAGGAATGCTTTTGTCTTTAGAACTCTACAGACAGGGAACACATAGAACTAGGCTAGAAGTTTGCTCCTGTTACAGATATAATCTGTGTATCTGCATATCTCTTCATAAGAGACCGTTAAGTCCCTTATTCTACCTACAAGTATTGCAATCTTCACAAGTCATTTTCCCTTTGTGTTCTCTGCTTTCTGTGGTCTCACAGCATCAGAGGGATTGGAGTCCTCAGATCAGGCTTGACTTCTCAGAATCGTCCTTGGTTTCCACTGGGGAGTGGTACCTCTGTTTAGGCACCAGACCAGTGACCACTAGGTGTGATCAGTCCCTTCAGCAGTTTGAGCTAATGCACTGGCACACTTCATGGGAGTCCCTGATGCTGGCCATTTGTCTCTGGTTTCTAAATCCTGGCCCATTCTTGCCTCTTCAAGTAGATCCAAGTAATTCGTTGTCTCCTCAACAGGTACATGGGTACCTCTGGGTTGCTAGCTTGACATGCACAAGCTGGTGGGAACCCAAACACTCCCAAGGCTCTCTCCTACTGTCTAATGACACTTCCAAGTCCTTAATCCAGTATTATGATGAAAGTAGCTACATGTAATTCTTTTCCTGGAGTACTGGCGTTACTGGCCCCTTATCAGTATATGGGAAGGCAAGCCACTCTCCATATAAACTACTCCAAAACTTTGAATGTTTTAAAATCAACAACCCAAGAAGTAGACTCAAGGGATGTGGAGATAGGGTGGGAGATAGTGATCAATAATTCAAAAGTCTTCCTATCTACTTGTATCTTGTTTACCATCTTTGCAATGCCTTGGGCCAGGAGAAGTGCACATATTTTTCTCTTATAGAATATCTCCTTTTTGTCCCTTCAGATTTCAAGATTCATGGCTGAGCATTTAGGTGAAGTGCCACCAACTGGAAATGGAATTCAATAAGGGCAGGAGTGCTTGGGTGGCTGAGTCAGTTAAGCATCTGATTTAGGCCTAGGTAATGATATTAGGTTCATGGGTTCGAGCCCTGTATTGGGCTCTGTGCTGAAGACTCGGAGCCTGGGGCCTGCTTCAGATTCTGTGTGTGTGTCTCTCTCTGCCCCTCCCCTGCTCATGCTCTGTCTCTCTCTATCTCCTTCAAAAAAATAAACATTTAAAAAAATTTTGTAATTAAAAAACACTCGGGGCGCCCGGGTGACTTAGTCGGTTAAGCATCCAACTTTCACTCAGGTCATGATCTCGCGGTTCCTGGGTTCGAGCCGCGCGTCGGGCTCTGTGCTGACTGCCAGCTCAGAGCCTGGAGCCAGTTTCAGTCTGTGACCCCCTCTCTCTCTGACCCTCCCCTGCTCACGCTGTCTCTCTCTCTCTCTCTCCTAGAAATAAATAAAACACATTAAAAAAAAATACTCAATAAGGGCAAAAATAACATCTCCATTACATGATTAAGAATAAAAACCATATCCATCACGTTTATAAAAAATATTATAATTTCCTTTCCATATTCATCAATGTTATTATAAATAAAAGTGTTTTATTTTTATGTAGAAACATATAAAGATTTTCCTTTACAGTTTTAAAAAAATATATGTTGTATGTTAGGGAAGTCCTTCTCTATTCACAGAGCAGAAAAAAATGTTCCTATAAATTATGTGTACTATTTTATAATATAATTGTGGATATAAACTCTTCAGCATAAGTTCAGGATTTATTGTTATAGATGATATGAACTAAAAATCAGATGTTATAATATTCTAAATAATTATCTATTGTCTGCAACCATTTGATGAATAACCCCCTCATTCTCTAACAGTTGTTGTTGACCTTATCACAAAATTATTATGAATGATAGAGTTATCTATTTTCTTTTACTTAATTATTGATTTTTACCATTATTATGCACTTTTGATTTTAAATTCTTCCAGTTATTTTTTTATCTTTCATGCTTATTTATTCTTTCAAATGGATAATGTGTTAAAATCTAAATAAGTCTAGTTAAGACTTAATTCTAAATGAAATTATTTCTTTGAAACATTGTTTTGTTAAAAAAAAATGGTTTGTGTCTCTCCCTATGTACTCAGTAACGTTTTAGTTTTTGTTCTTGTGTGCCACAGAGCTCTTATAAGGGTTGGTTTTAATATTTTATATTTTTATCAACATTTTGTTATGACTTATTTGTTTTAATTGATTATAGCTGCTCTAAAGCTTTTTACATATTTAAATATATTCTCAATTGCCTCCCTTTATGAACTTTTCAGTATGTTCTATTTTAATTTCTAAGTGAAAAATGTATCATTTGCATATAATTATTTTCCTCCTGTTCAGTAGGTAAACCTCTTATTTTTTATTTTTATTTCATTTTTTTTATATTTCAGAAGAATTTCGAAAACAGCATTAGAGATGGGAGTTATAGTCAGAATCCTTGTCTGAATCTTGATTTTAATGTGAATATCTCTAATATTGCATTGTTTGAATGGTAGTGACTAATTTCTAAATGACGGAGAGTTGTCAAAGACTTCACAAATGTTTTAAGATCTATGGGTCTTAAGTCTCTCTCCTACACAAATACATCCATACATATACTGTTTAACCTGAGAGTTTAAAATGTTCCCTAAAGTGGGGTGCCTGGGAGGCTCAGTCTGTTGAGCATCTGACTTTGGCTCAGTTCATGATCTTGCGTTCAGTGGGTTTGAGCCCTGCATCTTGCTCTGTGCTGATAGCTCAAATCTTGGAGCCTGCTTTGGATTTTCTGTCTCCCTCTCTCTCTGCCCCTCCCCTGCTTATGCTCTATTTTGTCTCTCAAAAATGAATAAATGTTTAAAAAACTTTAAAAGACATTTTCCCTAAAGAAATTCAATAGGCATATAGAGAGACAGTGGGTTCACTCAAGATGAATCAGCAAATTGAAATGGGATGTATTAGTTTCCTGTGGTTGCTAAAACAAATTACCATAAATCAGGTTGCTGGAAACAGTAATTGATTCTCTTACAGCTTTGGAGGACAGAAGTCCAAGATCAAGATGTTGGCTGAGCCTCACTCCTCTTGGAGGCTCTTGAGTGGTACTTTGCCTCTTGGGCTTCTGGTGGCTATCTGCACGTCCTGGCTTAGGGCTGCATCACTCCAATCTGCCTGCTCACACTGCCTCTCTTCTGTGTTAGCTCCCTTGCCTCTTTCTTATAAGGACACTGTGATAGTATTTAGGGTCCAACCAGATAATCCCAGATAATCTCTTCATCTCAAAATTCTTGATTTAATCACATTTGTGACCATATTAAGTGATATTTACTCTTTTGCTATACAAGATAATAGCCACAGTTCCAGGGATTAAGATATGAACATATCTTTTGGGAGGCCACCACTCAACCCACTGCATGGGGAGAAGTGAGCCATTGACCAAGACCTGACATGCCCTTTTCCTAGTGGCAAAAATGAGTAGCGCCCCCATGCATTAGTCTGCTCAAGCTGCCATACAAAATACCATAGACTGGAGAGGGCACCCTGGTGGCTCAGTCGGTTAAGCATCTGACCAGCTCAGGTCATGATCTCATGGCTCATGAGTTCTAGCCCCATGTCAGACTCTGTGCTGACAGCTCAGAGCCTGGAGCCTGTTTCCAGTTCTGCGTCTCAAAATATCATAGACTGGTAGCTTAAATGACAAAAATGTATTTCTCACAGCTCTGGAGACCTAGACACCCAGGATCAAATGCTTGGCCAGGTAGGTTTCATGCTGAGGCTTCTTTTCTTGGCTTGGAGGCAGCTGTCTCTTCCTGTATGCTCATATGACTTCTTCATCGTGCATACATGGAAAGAGAGGGAGGAAGCTGTCCCCCAATGCAGTCATATTAGGGGTTAGGGTATCAACATATGAATTTGGATGGGGGACATGACTGAGTCCTTGGTATTTCATTCTTCCAATGAATCAATAATGATCTGTCTCCAGTAAATGGTGTTTCATTAAATAAAACAGAGGACTTACCTTCCTTAATGGTGGGATGAATTTGATAAAATAGCAGTAAAAGAATAATTTCAATATAAAATAGTAAAGTATTCCATGTTTTTTCTTTTTTTGATAATCTAGTCAGCCAATTTTTTCAAAAGACAAGGAGAGTAGAAGTATATATATTTTATATGACTCAAGGTCTAAAAAGTATATGTAGAGCTTGAGAAAATAATGAAAATTCCTCCAATAAGTAAATAAAAACAATTAAAGAATTTAAAAATTGGTGTTTGAATCAAAATTATAGTAGTATAATTTTGGAGGTAAAGTTCTTTTTAACTTTTTAAACAAAATTCTTTTTGAAATTAAACAAATTTTCTTTTTAAAATTCCTTTTGATTTACTGTGTTGAACTCTGTCTCTTATTGATTAATTCTTGAGATTCCTTTGGGTCTCACGTTCTTACTGTTATTTAGTATTGAAGCCTAACATTTAATCTTTTACAGCTGGATATTAAGTTTTCTGTTTTCTTTTTCTTTCTCTTTTTGTCTCTTTTTCTAGTCTTCTCTTTGTTATAAAGTCCATTTGTAGTTACGCAAGTAATAACTTTACATATTATCCTTGTAAAAAGCCAAAGCATTACCAATCAGACTAAAATCTTCTTTGATTCCCTATCCTGATTTCGGTTTTGGTTTCTGTTCCCCAGATGTACGACAGAGCTTTATTTTTTAAATATATATTTTCTCTGACTCATTTAGAGAATGAAGTGAGTGTGCACCTCCATTTATTCATCGTGCATGCTCATTCACTTAACCATCATCTTCCCCTCCCTTACACTACCTCCAATGGTCTCATGCATGAAGTAAGCATTTGTGTGTGAGGAGGAATTTTTTATTATGGATTCCTGATACTAATTCCTAGCTCCTAGTTTCAGACCAAAAAGTGCTTACCATGCACAAAGAAACTTAAGAATTTTACCATTATCCTTGGTATTGAAAATATATAAATATTATCCTCAGATACTAATTTCATAAGAGAGAGAGAGAGAGAGAAGATACAAAGAAAGAAAGCCAAATTGTGACTGCCACATGTTGGTTGTAAAACTCCTAAGGACAAATAGTTGCAAGAGCACTTTAAATGACATAAATAAGGAAATGAAAGCTTGTTAAACAAAGTCATTAAGGCAAATGCCCACTCAAAGCAGACATAGTGAGCCCTACAATAACTCCACTAAATGTTATCTTAAAGTTGCATTCATTGTACTTAATTTACCTCAAATGCTCTTAAGAATAAACTCCCTGTACTGAGTTTATGGAATGTGGAAGGTAAATAGTCCTTGGAGAGCATATTGCAAGTTGTTATAAGAGACACATATCATTTTAAACTAAACCTTCAGCATCTGTTTCAGGCTCTGATTACAAATGATGAAGCTGACAATAATTTACACTCACTTCAGAAAAAGCAAAGGTGGCGATTACGGAGGATGTGTGATCTTTATTCAAAGCAAACTGCATCTGCTCTGTTTTCTCTTGTAGCTGGCTGTCTGCAAGAAACTTCTGCTCCCACCACAAGGGGACAGAGCTCTCTTGCCCTTATGGAGGTCTGACTTCACTTCTATGCTTTCTTCCTTTGCATCTTAAACCAGATAAGCTCCCTAAAATAAAGCTTACCATTAAGAGGGCTTGAAATTTTAGCTCCTGTCATTGCCTATATACGGGTTATAAAGAGAGATTTCAACCTCCTGAGGAATAAGATCAGAACCATTCTATCGTCCTGAGGAAGCTCGCCACCACCATATGCTTTTCCCCAAGGCCAGGTTTTTGCATTTCTCTCACTTTCAATAATAGCAGTGAAGTGGAACTTTGGTATACCTTAGAATCACCTCAGGAGTTAAAACAATAATACTAATGCCTGGGTCCCCGAGGTTCTGGTATCATTTTCTAAGATACCATTGGAGCATCAGATTTTTCTTAAGGTAGCTAAGCTTGAAAACCACTGCATGTACAGCAACTCCCTGCCTAACCGACATCATCCGTGTGGCTCATCTGAAATATCTCAAGATTTTAATCATTCAGGTAGTAATGTACTACTGCTACCTTCAGCCCTCTATGGTATAAATGAAACACAGCCTAGACAAACACCAGCACCTCACTTTTATATAAAGGGTATTATCCCATATGCAATAAAGTAGATGACGTATTTGAACTGAGGCTCGAAGGGTGAGGGGCTTGCCAGCCACAAGGAGATGAAGAAAGAATTGTGGGTGTAATAAAAGCATGTGGAGGTACAGTGGAGAAAGAGCATGACACAAGTGGTTTGATATGCTTGAGACCAGAGTATACTCGTGGGACTGGCGAGGGAGAACTAGTTAAGCCATGAGAGCCTCATGCACGTGCTCAAGTTCTCCAGCCTTTGGTTCTACAGAGAAAAGTTGGTCATGGACTAGATAAATCAATTCATTAGGGATTCGTCCCATTAAAGGTCTACTTGGAAGGAATGGTCTTTGGGGGGGAATGTTTGTATAATGTGGAGGTTATAACAATGGACCTAGCAGGCAACTAGGTCTGGGTTTGAATCCCAGCTTTCCCACTTCTTCACTAATCACATCATTGGTCTTCAGCTTCATCTCATCACCATACAACAAGAATAACCATACTCTCCACAGAGAGTTAACTTGTTCTGCTTTACAAATGTTCCAGATTAATTATGGAATTGGTCATTTCTTAGGTCTCTGTGCTAGAGAAGACCAAACACTACTGCTTAACTATCATTATTCCCACTGTCTTGGTCCACCTCTGGGGAAGGGCTTTTCAAGCATGCTTTCTTGTTGTTAGACTACTCAGTTTTCACAAAATGATGGGAATCTCATCCTAGCCTCAGGATTGTTAAAGTATGTTTACAAACACTTCAACAACATATATATAAGCCCTGCGCCCTGGGCATTTTTCTGAGTACAACCTGGGATTTATTGCTATCTAATACCTACCTAAAGCTCAGTAGAGAGAGATAATATTTACAGCTCTTAGATTCAAATTTAATATCGTATTTGCTTAACTCATGCACCGCTCCCAGTAAATTTTGTTGAGCTCTACTCCAGACACTTTAAAATTTATCCTTGATTAAAACAGAGGTACAAACATCCCATCCCTTTAAGGCATCTATAGAGCCGTGCTTCATATCAGGCGTTATACCACTGATCAACATGTAAGAACATAAGAAACAGCCCTAGAAAATGTATTGCTATATTTATTATGGGGATATATTGCCAGGCATCCACTTTCTCAGGCCCCACAAGAACAAATTCTCTCTAGGGGCGCCCGGGTGGCTTAGTCGGTTAAGCGTCCGACTTTCGCTCAGGTCATGATCTCGCGGTTCGTGGGTTCGAGCCCCGCGTCGGGCTCTGTGCTGACTGCCAGCTCAGAGCCTGGAGCCTGTTTCAGTCTGTGACTCCCTCTCTCTCTGACCCTCCCCTGCTCACGCTGTCTCTCTCTCTCCTAGAAATAAATAAAAAGCATTAAAAAAAAAAAAAAAGAACAAATTCTCTCTAGTCTCAATGTAAAGACAAGCCATAGTTTTTCTCATTAACCAGATCTATTTTTCCTTCCTGGAAACTGTGACTTATTTATCCAATCATGCATGTCTCTGCATTTTCTGCTGAAACGCCCAGGGTTCGAGAGACCCCAAAAACAGACCACCAGAGACCAGAGTCAAAGCCAATCGGCAAGGGTCGTTTATTTGCAGGTTCGAACCTGGACCTCCGCGCACTCGTCGCCGGTGACGCTGAGAGGCCCCGAACAAAGTCTTTGCAGCCTTTTTATAGACAGGAGTAAACAAGTCGTGGGGAGGGACAGGGGATCTCTATGGTTACAGGTTTGTCATTGGTTGATATTTAAATGTGAACATATACCACATTTGATTGGTTCCCGCCATCAGGTTTTTGGCGGGATCCAATTACAACATTTAGGATACCTTTGAATTTAGCCAATCATAGAGTGAGTCTAGGGTCTTGTTCCGCGACTAACAGGCTAACTTCTCTCTCCCTAGGCCCCTCCTTCAGTAAGGCGGAGGGTGGTTGCTGGCCTTTCCTGATTGGGTGTTGCCAGGGTAGTGTGGTGGAGAGATGTGGTGGGCAGTTTCTTTGGCCTTGGGCAGTGTGCGGCCGCCCGGTAGTTCTGGGGAGGCTGAAACTCAAGCCTTAAGCAATGGTACAGAAGCGGAAGGAGCTAGTTAGGTTTTAGTTTCCCGTAGTGCAAACACTTGTACAGAAGCAGAAAAGCTGGTTGAGTTTTTGGTTTAGTTTGTCTAGGCCCCTCACTCCAAGGAGCCGGCACCGATGCAAGTACAAAAGGGTCTTTATTACAAGCTTGAGCAGGGGCTCACCCAGCCTGCTGGTGTCATGGCAGCAAGGTGAAGCCAAGAACAATAGCGAACAGGGTTTTTAAGGAGTAAGGGATGGGGGTGTCGCAGTACATGTAGCATCATCACATAAGCACCAACTACAATTACAGCTTCGACCATTCAGTGTCTGTGAGGTGTTCATTACTTTTGGTGGGACCCAATCATGACTTTTGAGAATCCTTTGAAAATGACCAACTGTGAGGTGAGTTCAAAGGGCCCACATGGGGTTCAGACAAGCAGTGAGAAGTTGGCTAGTTTGTATCTGCAGTTTCCAGCCTTGACTCAGACCATAGGAATGTTTCTATTTTTTTCTTTTTGATTAGCTGAACTGAGGGCGGTCTGAGGATGGCGTTAGCCTTGAACAGTCTGAGGCTTTTCCTGGGACTGGGACTGGGGCTACGTGCAGCCCGAGGTTTCTCTTAATGGAGGACTTAATTTTTGGCTCTTCACTGCTAGACCATTTTGAACAAAAGCCAAGGCCCACTCATAGCTATTGTACAGGGCCTCCCTACTCTTACTCTTGACTTCATCTTATTTTCCCCACTTAAATTTTTCTTTGTAAAGATTCCCACATCTTCTGTCATTTCTTTATTTTGTTGTAGCATATATTACTTTGTAATATACTTTAAACACTTTCTGGGAAAAGATCAGGTAAGCATACATACCTCTATATAGATAGGTACTATTACTGGCTAAGGGCCTGGGCTTTATTCTCAAAGGAATCAGGATGTTATCGCCTACCTTTTTGGTGGAGGCTGACATGGTCAAGGTTGTACCATAGAATGAGTGCTCTGGTGCCAGAGGAAAAATGGATGGAGGGAGAGGGAGATAGAGTCAGTAATGTTTATCAAAACAGATTGGGACCCTATATCCCCATTTCCTTAGTATTTGTTAAGAATGCAATTTCTTTTTGTTTTCTTTGTTTTTTTCTTTTTTTTAGAGAGAGAGAAAGTACAAGTAAGATAGAGGGGCAGAAGGAGAGAGAGAGAGAGAGAGAGAGAGAGAGAGAGAATGAATCTTAAGCAGGCTTCACACTCAGCATGGAGCTCAGCACGAGGGTCAATCCAAGGACCCTGGGATCATGACCTGAACTGAAATCAAGAGTCAGGTGCTCAACCGAATGAGCCATGCAGGCACCCAAAGAATGTAATTTCTTAACAAGATCCAGGAATCCACTCTACAAATGGCATTTTGTTCACACTTTGTAAAAACTCCCTTGGGCCAAAAGGTGAAGAGGGGCTTGCAAATGAGGAAATACCAACCATTGCTTGATCTCAAACTCTATTCGGGTCAAAGGTCAGGGGTTGAGCAGCCCAGCTCCTCCTGGCTCCAGCAAGCCCCTGAGATGTAAATCTTTAATGAACATTGTGATTAGGACGGTCAAACATGTTCTTCAAGCAACTGTTAAGCAACCCCCCGCCTCTAACGGCAAAATTCTCTCTTCTGTACACCGGCTTCGCCCCTCTCCCTATATAAACCCTGAGCTATGGCTCAACGGGGCTCTCTTCTGAGGACTTTCTGGGTGCTCAGGAGAGGCTGTCCGGCCGGACTAAAATAAACCTGAATAACCAACTCCTTTTGTGCTTTGTGGGTTTTGTTCTTAGTGATTCTTCTTTGGAAAGGGAGGTCTAACATTTTGGAGGTCCCAGCGAGATCCTGAGGAGATGAAAGCCTTTCAGTCGGGCCTTGGTGACAGGCTGCGGCTTTGAAGATTTGTCCAGGTTTTTTTTTTTTTTTTTGTTTTTTTTTTTTTGCCACCACCTCTGGGGTAAGTTTTTGCTGGTCGCGACCAGTTTTGGAAAGGTTGGATTAGAGGAGGCTGATGAACCTGGAACCTCACCAACCGTCCCAGCCAAGACATTGGCCTGGGACTTTGGTCTAAATTTGTGCATGGTACTTTGGTATAGCTTGGTAAAAGCTTGGTGAAATTTGTGCCCGGGACTTTTGCCTATATTGATGTAACTTGTGTCTGTCAGTCACGTCATGTCTTTGTCTCAACGTTTCATTTTCGTGTGCTTTCTAGTGCTGTGTTCAACATTGTTCCTTGGATCAAAATGGCCGGTTCAGAGTCTAAAATCAACATGCCACTAGAATGTTTCTTGGTTAACTTCAAAGCCATATATAGAACTGAAAGGGCAGACGAATATGGCGTTAAATCCTCAAAGGGTAAACTGCTAACCCTCTGTGAATTGGAATGGCCAGTTTTTGGAATTGGATGGCCTCCAGAGGGTCCCTTTGATCCCTCCTTGTGTCAACCCGTTTATTTGGTGAGTAGTTACAGGTAACCCAGCACACTCAGACCAGTTTCCCTGCATCAATATCTGAGCACAGGCATGTGAACAGCCACCTGCTTGGTTGCGACACTGTTCTCTTAAAACTGGTTGCAGGGTTTTAGTAACAGTGAATAAAAACCACGGCTCCCAAAAACCTGAGGTAAAACTTATTTTTCCCCTCTCCAGTGGAAGATCTACTTGATCTCTCCAACCAGCCCCCTCCTTATCCTCTATCCCCCACCTTCTCAGCTCCCTTGCCTCCCCCAGACTCATCCTCCCCTTCACCCATGGTTTCTCCACCTCCCTGCCCAGCTTCGATTCAACTGGAAGCATCAAAACCCTTCCTTCTCTGAGAAACTACAAGCCCTCATTTATCTGCTAGAATCTGTTTTTCACACTCATTTATCTATTTACCTACCCGGGACAATTGTCAACAACTCTTACGGGTCCTTTTTTACTTCTGAAGAGCTCGAAGGCATCTTCAACCATATCTGCCATGCTATCTTAGGCACAGATGGACAGCCCTCCAGGCGGCTCAATGTGCCCACCTGGAAGAGGAAGTGCCCTCCGTGCACCCAAATTGGAACTACAATTCATCAGCAGGTAGGAGATCACTCACCAATTACCACCAGTATCTCTTGGCTGGCCTCAGGGAAGCCGTTCATAAGCCTACCAATTTGTTGAAGGTAAGCGAGGTTCTATAGTGACCTGAGGAATCCCCTGCCACCTTTTTGGAGCGACTTTTAGAGGCATTCCAGACCTATACTCCCATAGACCTGGATGCCTCTGAAAATCGAAAGGCAATTAACGCAGCTTTTGTTGCCCATTTGTCCCCAGATATTTGTAAGAAGTTACAAAGTTTGGAAGGATTTGATGGGGAGAACAGGGACAAGCTTATGAGAGTCTTCCATAATTGAGACCCCCCCAGAGGAGAAATTAGCCAAAAGTGTAGGGAAAGTGACCATTGTGACCCTATCGGACCAAGGAATCATAACATCTTCAGAGGGAAAAGGAATAAGGCCTTTTAGAAGGCCCCCTCTCAGAAAAGATCAGTGTGCTTACTGCAGAGAGAAGGGACATTACAAGCGGGAGTGCCCTGCACTCCGAAGAAAAGAGGAGGCCCAAATTCTCACCTTAGCAGGAGAAGAAGACTGACGGGGCCTGGGCTCACAGCCACTAAATCCCCAAGAGACTATGGTTGGTCACTTTAAGAGTAGAGGAAACCGATGTTAATTTCTTGGTTGACACGGGAGCGGCATACTTGGTCCTCAAAAGGCCCTTAGGACCAATGACAAAAATGAAAACCCTTACACGCTCTTGAGTCTCATTCCCCAGATCACATTGTCTACTCTGTACTAGACCTCAAGGATGCTTTCTTCAGTATTCCCCTCGCTCCTATCTGTCAGCCGATACTTGCTTTCGAATGGACAGATCCAGATAGTGGGACCATCAGACAGCTGACATGGACTCAACTGCCTCAAGGATTTAAAATTCCCCTACCCTGTTCGGGGAAGCCCTAAGTATGGACTTGCTGCTGGTAAAAGGCCACTTTCCAAAGGCCACTATTTTACAGTATGTTGATGATCTACTTATTGCCAGACCAGACGAGGTCACATGCCAGGAGGCAACTGAAGGAGTTCACAGACCTTACAGGATTTGGGCTACCGAGTCTCATAGAAGAAGGCCCAAATCTGCCAGGATCGTGTCACCTATCTGGGGTACACTCTACAAGAAGGTAAGAGGTCGCTTTCTGCCTCCCGGGTTCAAGCAATTCTCCAGATACCTCCACCCACCACTGAAAAGCAAGTCAGAGAGTTCCTTGGAACTGTGGGTTATCGTTGTATCTGGATTCTCCGGTTTGCTGAATTGGCAAAACCATTTCATGAGGCTACTGCAGGGGATCCACCCTCT
Source organism: Proteles cristata cristata (assembly GCA_017311185.1). Taxonomy (NCBI): domain Eukaryota; kingdom Metazoa; phylum Chordata; class Mammalia; order Carnivora; family Hyaenidae; genus Proteles; species Proteles cristata. The sequence continues at coordinate 1,180,999 of JAESUZ010004621.1, forward strand.
TGATTTGGACTGAGGCCCAACAGGGAGCATTTGACACGCTAAAGCAAGGATTAATTTCAGTCTCAGCTCTGGCTTTGCCGAATATCTGAAAACCCTTCTTCTTACATGTGGCTGAAAAGACGGGGTGGCCAAGGGAATCATCACCCAAACTCTTGGGCAATGGAAGAGACCCATTTCCTATTTATCCAAATGCTTGGATTCTGTGTCACAAGGATGGCCTGCCTGCCTGCGAACTGCTCCTGCAACCACCACCCTTGTAAAGAGGCCCATAAACTGACCTATGGCCAAACTCTAATGGTCATCATGCCTCTGTGATAGAACCCCTGCTCCACAGCTCCCCCGACAGATGGCTCTCGAATGCCAGACTACTTCAATTGACCAGGGCCAATTGTTGGACCAACCAAGGCTCAAGTTCCAACGGGTATCAGGACTCAATCCTGCTACTCTCCTGCTGCAATCTAATGAGGGCCCACCAATTCATGACTGTCTTGAGATCCTAGAGACTTATAAGAATGGATGGCCTGAGTTGACTGATCAGGCACTTCCAGATGCAACTGAAACTTTCTTCACCTACAGGAGCAGTTTCATTCCTCAAGGGTGATGATATTTCAGAGTTGCCATGGTAAATCACCCGTTGCAGGTAATATGGGCCCAACCCTTACCCCAGGGGACCTCCACCCAAAAGTCAGGGGCATCGAAGAGGTAATTCCCCTAAGGTCATAGGAAACCAAGTTGCAGGTAGAGAGGCAAAGGCAATTGCCCTAAAATCAGTGGGGAACATCGGACAGCTAGTCCTCCATCCTCAACCTGCACTACCAGATAAGCTATCCTATTCCCCCGAGGAAGAGGCCAAATACTCCCATAAAGGTTGGGAAAGACACCCGATGGTTGGTGGCAACACCCAGATGGGCGCCCAATCATTCCAAGGACTCTAGGGAGGACCCTATTAACTCAACTTCATAAGGCTACACACCTGGGTGAGAAGAAGATATCTCAAATGGTGTCCCCCCATTTATATATTCCTGGGATAACTCCCATGCTTTCAGGCTTGGTGGGAGTGCTTGATTTGTGCTAAAATGAATGCCACAAAATGTACGGGCCCACCTGGAGTTCACTACAGAGAGACAAATCCCAGAAAACACTGAGAATTAGACTTCACAGAAATAAAAAAGGAAAGTTATGGATACCAGTACTTTTTAGTATTTATAGATACTTTTTCTAGTTGGGTTGCGGTATTCTCCATGAAAGGGGAAGCAGCAGAAATAACCATAAAGAAGCTTTTCCAAGAAATAATTCCCCGTTTTGACTTGCTCTTATTTCGGGGGTCCAACAATGGCCCAGCCTTTATGGCTAAGATATCTAAATTGATTAGCAAAACCTTAGGAATAAAATGGAAATTACATTGTGCCTACCATCCCCAAAGTTCAGGCAAATAGAAAGGACAAATAGAACTTTCAAGGAGACTTTAACAAAATTATGCCTGGAGACTGGAATGAATTGGATTGATCACCTGCCTTTTGCCCTCCTCCAAACTAGATGTGCTTCTACACAACTTGGGCCCACCCCATATGAGATAATATTCGGATGGACACCCCCATTGCTCCCCAGGCTCTCTATAGAGCTTCAGGAGGAATGGACAAATCAAAAACTTCTCCTTTCCTTACAAGTCCTACAGCTGATCCAGGCTCAGCTCCATGAGGAGATCCTTAAGCAACGACTGGGAGCTGTCAAACCCCTAACTCATCCTCATAAAGTTGGGATCTGGTCTTTATTCGTAGATTCAACTTGGATTCATTAGAAGCCAAAACATAGGTTTGAATTTTCAGCTTCCTATTGAAGAAAAAGTAAGACTATTTGAACCCTTTGAAAAAGATAGTTTATGCTTAATTGGTTCCTGAATTTACCATCTAAAAAAAAAAAAAATTCTAGTGTAAACGCCTCTCAATTGGTTACTAAGTCCTCAATTGGAGACTAAGGTTTTCTGAGAGTTAAAATTCTGCTAAGTGTACTTAAGTCTGATGGAAAATAAGGAAAGTAACCCTGTATATAGGAAAATGAGAGATACATAAAAAAGATATGAGAAACGGAAATACATTTTTGTTGAGGGTAAAAGAAAGTAATTTTGTCCTAAATAAGACTGGTTGTTTAAAGAGAAATGGCTTTGGGACAAAGGTTAAAAGCAAAGGTAAGGTGTAGAAGGTCCGCGAAGGGAAATTTTTAAAAGAGAATTTTATGTGTGCTCAGGATAGACTAAGGTTGAGGTGAATGGAATTTGAAAAGTACATTGGTATAAGGTTAAAATTCTGCTTTTCTCTCTGGTCAAAAGACAAAGTTTTCTTGGATTATAAATCTGCTCTTGATAAGACAATGTAAACAAAGGTTTTCTCCTTTTTCTGTCAAGAAAACCAAAGGTTTAGGTTTCATCTTTATCAGGTCTTCGATTGCTTAGTTAAAACTTCTCAATGTTGAAGGAGCTAGGTTTCTCTAAGGACTATATTATGTTACACATTTGCCTTTAGGACCTTTTATTGCCACTTTGGTGGAATAGAAAAAGTTTTAAGATTTGTAATAATCTGTAATCGTATTTAGGATGCACTTTATAACTTCCTAAGGTTTTAACAAACTTCCCAGGATTTGAATGGTAAAAAAGGTCTTTTGACCAATGAGACCCTTTTATTTGAGATGCTAAGGTACTTGGAAAAGCACTGTGTACAACGGTAAACCTTAGGTTGTATTGCACAGGTAAATTCTATAACTGCCCAAATATATATGCAAATCCTAAAGTTTTAATGTTTTGGTATAGGGTTATCACGGAATGTTCTGATTACTTAAAATGTTATATGTCACAAAAATAACTGAATTTCTTTGTCAATTACATCATACTGAACTCTCATCAAAGCTTTAACAATGTCCACCTCTGAGATTTTGTCATTTATAATTGTTCTTATTCTCTCACAAACCATGTTCCTTCTTCAAACAGAACACCTATCCTAGTCCCAGTCTTAACTGGGGTAGGAATTGCCAGATCAGCCGCCTTGGGCACCTCAGTTTTAGGAATACAAGATGTGAATTTCAAATCTTTAAGCCAATAGGTGGCCCAATACCTGGGACTTTTGACCCAGTCTGTTGCCCATCAAGAAGGCCACGTCGACTCCCTGGCTGAGATGGTGCTCCAAAACCGGCAGGGTCTAGACTTACTCTTCATCAAAGAGGGAGGATTATGTGTGACTCTGGGAGAACAATGTTGTTCATATGCCAATAAATCAGGAATAATATGGGATACTCTGGCTACAGTAAACCAACATCTGTTAACTAAATATGACCAAAGAGAAGCAAGCTATGGTTGGTTTCAATCCTTATTCATTTGGTACCCTGGTTAACGACTCTAATATCTGCTCAAATCGGGCCCTTAATCATCATTTTACTTGCCCTGGATATAGGACTTTATGTCGTTAATAGACTCATGGCTTACACTAGATCCAGAATAGGATCCCTAAAACTCTTAATGCTGAGCCAAGGGACCTACCAGCCCATACACACTGAAACTCTGGTTTAAGATAAACCAAAGATAACTAAAATCAGTGGGGAATGTAAAAACTCCCTTGGGCCATGCAGGCACCCAAAGAATGTAATTTCTTAACAAGATCCAGGAATCCACTCTACAGATGGCATTTTGTTCACACTTTGTAAAAACTCCCTTGGGCCAAAAGGTGAAGAGGGGCTTGCAAATGAAGAAATACCAACCATTGTTTGATCTCAAACTCTATTCGGGTCAAAGGTCAGGGGGTGAGCAACCCAGCTCCTCCTGGCTCCAGCAAGCCCCTGAGATGTAAATCTTTAATGAACATTGTGATTAGGACAGTCAAAACATGTTCTTCAAGCAACTGTTAAGCAACCCCCCACCTCTGACGGCAAAATTCTCTCTTCTGTACACCAGCTTCGCCCCTCTCCCTATGTAAACCCTGAGCTATGGCTCAGCGGGGCTCTCTTCTGAGGACTTTTTGGGTGCTCAGGAGGGGCTGTCCAGCTAGACTAAAATAAACCTGAATAACCAACCCCTTTTGTGTTTTGTGGGCTTTGTTCTTAGTGATTCTTCTTTGGAAAGGGAGGTCTAACAACTTGAATTTGAGAACCACTGGGAGAGTCCCAGCGATCTGTTAAAAGATGCTTTCACTAAGCCAAGCAAACCCTGGTAATGGGAGTCTGAATAAAGGAAATGACAGTGAAAATTGGGAAAACATCACCTTTGAGAGATACTGAATTCTAAACTGCTGGTTTCACCAAATTCCTAGCCTTGTTCCTATGAGGTAAACATCCAGGGCTACAAGGCTTCTTGAAACACTATGGGTGTGTGTGTTTACATATATATTACATATATATGAAGTCACTTCTCAGTAATAAAATTGATACCGGAAAGGACACACTTCAGCCCAGCCTAGCTCAGTTTCTCCTTTCCTTCAGGAGAGTCCAGGCACTGTTGGGTTTGGGCCTTTTGACTTTTTTTCTTTTTCTTTTTTTAATTTTTTTTAATGTTTTATTTCTGAGAGAGAGAGAGAGAGCATGACCAGGGGAGGGCCAGAGAGAGAGGGAGATACAGAATCTGAAACAAGCTCCAGGCTCTGAACTGGCTGTCAGCACAGAGCCTACATGGGGCTTGAACCCACGAACCGTGAGATCATGACCAGAGCCGAAATCGGATGCTTAACCGACTGAGCCATTCAGGTGCCCCCGGGCCTTTTGCCTTTTATCTGGAACCTTATCAGATGCACTTGGCTCTGGGAACACTGGAGAGACTGAGCTTTCCTGACAGGCAGTAGAGCCCAGAAGGCTTCAGTTTCGAAAAGAAACAATTGGATATTATCAGAATTGAACTCAACCAAGCTTTTACCCCCTGAAGCGACTGGTGATGCCTCAGGCAGTGGGTGAGTGAACAGGCTTTGGGGTGTGGGGTGAGATGAAAGCTAGTCACAGCCAGGGAAAATGAAGGCAGGGTGCTGAAAGGACCTCCCTATTTTAATCCTAGAAGATTTTTATGTAGGAATAACTCAAGTGGTTGCTTTTCAAACCCAGTAAGAAAGTTGAGAAATCACTCTCCTCCTGCCAGGCTCACAGGGAGGTCCCTGCAGGGTGCTTTTTGTGAGTAAAGGGGCTCATTAATAATGACATTACCTTTCTTCCCTGTGTGTTCTTTCACAAGAAAAGATGTCTAGTGTCTGAATTAGAAATAAAGCAAGCTCCTAATACCCCATCCTTTTCTTTTATTCCCCCTTATTTTACATATGTGCTGCCTACTCACCTAGGCTTTTGAGAAATAAGTCTCATTCTCATTCTTCTGTAGATTGAAGGAATGCCTGAATGTATAAAGGATAGGATTTCTTCCTTATTGTAAAATCTTAACACTGTCTGGATTACTCAGAGAGACAGAATAGAGAAAAAGTCCTGACGAACTGGGGAGGGGGTCATCAGAAGAAGAATTGGTAAAACAAAGCTACTATATTCTTATTAGGACTTGAAAAAACTTCATTAATAAAACAATTTGTCCATTTCCTTCTCTCTATACTTTCTTTATTTTTAAATATTTTTAAAGTTAATCTTTTTAATTTCTCCTTTTTAAATGTTTATTTTTTTGAGAAAGAGAGAGATAGAGTGTGAGTGGGGGAAGGAGAGAGAGAGAGGGAGACACAGAATATGAAGCAGACCCCAGGCTCTGAGCTGTCAGCACAAAGCCCAATGCAGGGCTTGAACCCACAAACTGCGAGATCATGACCTGAGCTGAAGTCTGATGCTCAACCGACTGAGCCACCCAGGTGCCGCTGAAGTTTCTTTTCAGAGACAGAGACAGTGCAAGTGGGGAAGGAGCAGAGAGAGAGAGATAGAGAGAGAGAGACAGAATACCAGGCAGGCTCCATGAAATCACTGTGGAGTCTGCTGTGGGGCTCAAACTCACAAAACCATGAGATCATGGCCTGAGCTGAAACCAACAGTCGGGTGCTTAACCGACTGAACCACCCAAGCATCCCCATTTCTCTACACTTTCTTAAGGAGAAAAGCCAGTTGAAGGACTACAAAACTTAAAAGTAGAAATGGAAGAATGCATGAAATCTAGTAGTCTTATTTTCTGTTGGCAAAATCCAGTGTTGGGGCAGGGGAGGGTGTGCATCCTCAAAAATATTCAACACCCAGAGGAAGCTAACTGGAATGCCACTGTCAGTATCAGCCAAGCCAGGAAGTGAAGCGTTCAGGTTCAAGAGTCTGGAAAAGATTGGTTAAAGCCCTGTTATACCCAGATCGCAGTATCCTCACCGACCAGAGACCACCAGGGAGACCGAGTCATGCATGCAAAGGCAAAGGGCTTTATTATGGGCTTAAGCTCAGGCTCACAGACTTCACCAGCACATGGGTCCGTGCTGAGAGCCTCGAACAAGGGCAGAGTAGGGTTTTTATGGGGTTTGAGACGGGGGAGTTACAGAAGTTGTGACATGGGAACAGTGATCCGATCATAATTATTCAACATCATTGACAGCGGGTTTGACCATACACATCGTCCACAGTATTCGTTACTTTTGGCGGGATCCAATTACAACGTTTAGAGTACCTTTAAATTCAACCAATCACAGAGCGAGCCTAGGGTCTTGTTCGGCGACTAACAGGTTAACTTTAACATTAGGTAACAGGGTCCTATCTATAGTTTCTATCTCCAGGCATCTCCCTTAGTAATGTGGAGGGTGGTCGCTGGCCTTTCCTGATTGGGTGTTGCAAGGGTGGTTTCTCCTGCCTTGGGCAATGTGTAACTGCCTGATAGTTTCCGGGGAGCCAAAACTCAGGCCTTCTAGTTTAGAGGGGAAACTTAAAGCCTGTCATGGAGTCAGTTTGTTTTAGATGTTTAGACTTGTGGCCTTCCAGCCCCAAACCCCTAAAACATGTGTGAGAAAGAACACTTCCAGCAGCCCAGCGACAGAAAGCTATTTCCTGCTCACAGGCTTCTTCAGCCTTTCACTAAGAGCCCTACATTTATTCTCTTCCAAAAATGTACCAGAAAGTGCCTTTTAATTATTTTCTATGTTTTCAGAGGAAACAACAATTTCCCAAGAGTCAAGAATCACTCTTTTGACAAAAAGAATCCTAGCTGATATCCCAGAATGATGACTTTCTAGGCAGAGAGACCAGGTAATTATAATTCCAGAATTTGGGAATACAGTTCTAGTGGTGACTGGAATTCCCATATAAGACTGTCACTTTCCTCACACGGATCCTGGGTTCTTGGAGCCCGTATGACTGAACTTAACAAAATAATTTGTGAAATAATGGCTAATACTGTCCACCTCATTGGCTGAAATCAGTGATTCCCAGCCTAGAATGTGTGAAACAAGGCATGGAAGGTCTCCGTATGGTTCTCAATAACAATGCAACTAGCTACCATGTTGGAGTACATACCATGTGCCATGTAATATGTTTGCTGCTTTGTATGCGCTTTTCATTTATTCTTAGAGAAACCTTAGAAATATATTGGGTTGGGGGTACCTGGGTGGCTCAGCTGGTTAAGCATCCAACTCTTGATTTGGGCTCAGGTCATGATCCCAGTGTCATTGCATTGGATCAAACCCTGAGTTGGGCTCTGTGCTGACAGTGCTAATCCTGCTTGGGATTTTCTGTCTCCCTCTCTCTCTGTCCCTCCCTGAACACATTTTCTCTCTCTCTCAAAAATAAAATATAAACATTTAAATAAAAGGAAATTTAATGGTTTGTCTTCAAATCTATTGGTTCTCAAACTTTCAGATGCATGACAATCACCTGGATGACTTCTGAAAGCTTCTGTAGATCAGGTTGGAGTCTGAAGATTTGTATTTCCAAGAAGTGTTAGGTGATGCAGATAACACTTGTCTAGGAAGCACACTTTAAGGACCCTTGCATCCTTATATGGGGCTATGTAAATTACATACTTAGGACAAGGTCACACAGCTAACAGTTGGAGGAAGTGATTCTTATACAAGGCTTTGTGATCCAAAGCTTTATAAAAAGAATTCAAGGCTTTTTGCATTTATCTATAAGGTAGTCACCAAAATGTAGTGTTTCTTTCCTTTTGATAGAGAAAAAAGAAAGTGTTTCAATAACTGAAAGCGTGTCAATAACTGATTAGGTGAGGTTAAACAATTCTTGATGAGTTACACATGAGAAACAAGCTTTTATTTAATATTATGTCCAGTAGAAAAAAATGCAACACCTGATGTCTAAGAAGGGAGGAAAAATGTAGAGAGACTTAAGTAGTAACAGTGTGGCAAATCTGTATGCCCAGAGGCAGTGTGTGGGCCTGTTGTCTTATAAAAGTCCCTTTCAACTGAAAACTTGTAAATTTCCCAGGTTGACATGTGAGGCCATAAATCATTTTGTAAAGAGGATAGCATTGCCTAGAGACACTCTGAGATACAGTATTAATGAAAATTTAATTTTGTTCTTCAGCTATTTGAGTTTTTGTTTTACTTTGTAGTTGACTAGGTCTTGGGTTCAAATCTAAAACTCTAGTGATTTATAAATATCTGTTACCAGGAAGATGCAAGCCAAAAAAGTATCTGCCTATCAAGGTCAAAAGAATATTTTTGTGAGACACAATTCTGTCAGTTCAGGGTACTTCTACCCTTATATGTACATTTGGACAAACACAGAAAGTGAACACAAAAATGGAAACAGACATGCTTGACTTGAAGAGAGAGGTGTTATTTTTCCAATTGTTTCTTTTCCCAGCAGGGGGGATATATGGTTTGAATTTCAAATTAGTTTTACCTTCTTAAGGCAAATATCAGCACACAGTTCTAGCCAAGGGAAAGACAGAGACCCAAACGTTATTTGAGTGCATAATAATACTCACATCAGAGGTCTGTGGCCTTACATGTTTTCATACAATCCTGTGAGATGGTTATTATTATTTCCTTTTCATAGAAAGGAAACCGAATTTTTAGAGGCTGGTGACTGCCTGATAATAACTTGCTGAGATGTGGCAAAGGAATAATTTGAGTCCAAACTTACGTGGCTATTAATCCCATACTCCTGGCTTTATATCCCATGGTCAGGGTCTACCAGAAGCTCCATCCATTTTCTCTGGAGAAGCAAGATGGAAAGTTACAAAAAGTGAACAGCTTAGATACAGCGACAGCGGCTCACCTGCTACATCTTTTCACTTGGAGAGCTTGTTCTAGCTGCATGCTCTGGTCTACACAGTTTCTGTGAAGTCTACAGGAATCACATGCTTTTGAGCTAATTCTTAACTAACTTCTCTGGCCTTTGCCCTTGTAAAACTGCAATAATATATATATATTTTTAAATCATCAAAGTGAAATGCAAAATATAAATGGTTTAAACAAATTCTTAAAATAGATGTGAGAAACTGCAAGAGAGTTTTTAAAAAGGATGGAAAAGTTCAGTTTAACTGTCACATAAATGATAAGAAAAAAAGGATTATGAGTAAAGGATAATGAGTAAATTATGATGAAACCGTTAAAAAACAAGGGAACAGAAAAATAATATAAGAAAACAAATAATGCATACAAAGGAAAAACTACAGAATAAAATCAAATACATTCATTAAAACACTTAAATACTGTCCCTAAATATAGGACAGACTATAATATTTACATGTTCAGAAAATCTTATGCTGTTAAAGGACAAAGTATTAAATCTGGGTTGAAATTAAAGAGATGGTTAAAGAGGTATTATTCAACTATAGTTGCTATCACCAAAAAAACAGGAATGGCTATATTAACATGCAAGGAGTTTGGGGCGCCTTGGTGGCTCAGTGGGTTAAGCGTACAACTTCAGCTCAGGTCATGATCTCACAGCTCGTAGGTTCGAGCCCCACGTTGGGCTCTGTGCTGACAGCTAGCTCAGAGCCTGGAGCCTGCTTCAGATTCTGTATCTCTCTCTCTGACCCTCCTCTGCTCATGCTGTCTCTCTCTCTCTCAGACATAAATGAAACATTAAAAGAAAATTTTAAAATAATATGCAAGGAGCTTGAGGTTAAATTCACTTAACTAGAATAGAGATATTTTTTAATTATGAAAAGTAAAATTTATGAAAAAATCATAAATTTGAAAGAGCTCTGCACAAATATGAAATAAAAACTACTTAAAAAGTGAAACGAACTTATTAAAAATAATACATTTCCATTTATTTCTTTAAAAATACAACAAGGGGCACCTGGGTGGCTCAGTTGGTTAAGTGTCTGATTCTTGATTTCAGCTGAGGTCATAATCATCATGGCTAGTGGGTCTGAGCCCTGTGTCAGGCTCTGAGCTGATGGCATAGAGCCTGCTTAGAATTCCCTCTCTCTTCCCCTCCTCTTTCTTTGCCCCTCCCATGCTCACATTTGTGCATTCTCTTTCTCTCTCTTTCAAAACAAATAAACTTAATAAAATAAAATAAAGTAAAATAAAAATAAATAATAAAAATATAACAAATTGTATAATACTTAATTCTCAAATTTCCTGGTTATATGCAGAACTTTAAATAACTTGAGTAAAAAGTATTTTCTGTATGTTCATTGTATGTGTAAAACTCCTGTTTACCAACTTAAACACACAGAAAAAGATCTTGAATTAAAAAAAGGATAAATCTTTGAGACCAATTCTTCAATCTTAACTACATACAAAGTTTAGGAGGGAGCTTTTATTACATAAATATTATAAAACTAACTTTGAGATAGAGATTCAATCAAATAAGAATTCAAATTTAAAAGGACAAATTAGAAAATAATAAAAAGGAGAAATAGTTACAAAAATCGATTAGACATCAAAGGCTCTTCTAAGAGAAAAACATGTAGCATTCAACTTAAATATTTATATTATGAAAGATGAAAGATTTAATATTAAAATAAAACTAATGTTCATATCAGTCAACATTTTTACTGGAAATCGGAAGAATTCACAGAACCTACACTAGTAAATCAGTAGGTCAGTGAAACAAATTGCCCTTCCCCATATGAGTGAGCTTCATTCAAGGGTCTAAATGGGCCAAAAGGCTGACCCTCCCCCAAAAGAGAGAACCCTTTCTGCCTGCCTGCCTTTGCTCCGGAGCAGTGGTTTTTTCCTACATTCAGAGTCTAACTGAAATACCATTGGACTTCCTGGGTCTCCTAGTGCTCTCTCAATCCTGAAGACCATGGAACTTGCCAGCCTCTGTAATTATAAACTATGAGCGAGTTCCTTATCATAAACTTCTTTATCTGTATGGAGAACCTAACACAGGATGTCTCTGAGAATCTCTAGGACCAGAGAGTCGGGTTAGAGGACTCAGCATCTAACTCTAAATCATACCACCAGTGGTAGAGGGAGAGAATGCCACCTGGTGGGGGGTGAATGGCACCTGGATGGCTCAGTCAGTTAAGCATCGGATTCTTGGTTTCCGCTCCTCATGATCTCACAGTTCGTGAGTTCAAGCCCTACATCAGTCTCTGTGCTGACAGTGCAGAGTCTGCTTGGGATTCTCTCTCTCTCTCTCCCTCTCTCTCTTCTCCTCCCCGACTCATGCTTTCTCTCTCTCAAAATAAGTAAATAAACTTTAAAAAAAAAATAAAATAAAAGCATACCTCTAGCCACAAGTCTGCTCATTTTGCCAAGGGGCAGAAGTACTCAAATTAAACCCGATACCTTCCACTTGCATTTATATCACTGCTGTGTTAGAAAGCTTATTTCTCTGGCAATATAACATTCCACAAGCACTGCGGTGACCCAGTATTGAAGCTGTGGCTTAAAACTCTCAATTCCCCTTTGTGGGCAGTTTGCTAATCCCCTACTTCAACAACTTCCCTTATCAGGTTCCCATATTCTTTCTTTTTTTTTTTTTTAAAGTTAGGAAATTTTATTTTGAAGAATAACATGACATTTTATTTTTTTATTTTTTTACAAATAGTTTATTGTCAAGTTGGTGAGAAAGAATGAAATATGGTCTTGTATAGCAACATGGATGGACCTTGAGGGTGTTATGTTGAGCAAAATAAGTCAGGCAGAGATAATGGAGCACTGTGGGGGAGAAAAAGGGGGGAAATGGTGGGGGAAAGGGAGAGAGGCAAACCATGAGAGACTCCTGAATGCTGAGAACAAACTGAGGACTGATGGATGGGGGGTAGAGGGGGTGATGGGCACAGAGGGGGGCACTTGTGGGGATGAGCACTGGGTGTTATAAGGTTCCCATATTCTGCAGCTACTAAGCATACACACACCTCAAGTTGCTCCTGGGCCAGATACCAAACAACTCTGAATAGCATCTATGTCCCAGAGACTGTGTGATTATTCAAATTATCCCAATGCTCACACAGCCAGGAAACCAGCTAAATTCACCCCTCTTGCTATATAAGCCTGCTCCTACAATTCCAGCTTGCTGTCACCTGTCTCCAAGTACAACCCTGTGTGTGACCCTGCTTGGCAGTCTTCTCCCATCTGGAGCTGTGAGTAACAGTGAGCTCTGCATTTCATCTCTCAGAGCGTCATTGTGTTGCATTACATCATCAAAAGGATCACTGAGTCTTAAAACATCCGGCCAGACTATCCTCGCTAGGAAGAAGACAATATGTTTGCATGTAACAGCACTATGTGCTAAAATGAACATTCATTTAGGTAATTCTATCTTTTTTAATGTGTTATTTATTTTTGAAGGAGTAAGAGACAGAGTATGAATGGTGAAGGGGAAGAGAGAGGGAGACACAGAATTCTAGCAAGCTCCAGGCTCTGAGCTGTCAGCACAGAGCCAGAAGTGGAGCTGAAACTCATGAGTCCTGAATTGTGCCCTGAGCTGAAGTCATATGCTTGACTGACTGAGCCACCCAGGCGGCCCTAGAAAATTCTAATAAGTAATGTCTGTGTCATCTGCAGCATGGTCACCTGTACCCTTACAGCAAGAGAGGCTGGGCAAATAAGTTATGACTTCTAACTCGAATTTGAAGTGTCTCCTAAATTCAGAGACTTCTCAAATATAAGAATGGGACCAAAGGGCCAAGGCAAATGAATAGAACGATAAACATCTGTCTGGATATCTACCGTAAATATTTTAATTAGATAACATAAAGCATAATAAAGCAAAAGAATGGGGAAAGAGGAAACTAATAAAATGAAATCTGAAATTAATAAAACAGCAGAGGTAAAAAGAATAAATAAATGACAAATCACGTTATTGGAAAAAGATTTAAAAGTCATATTCACTTCTCATGAGCCTGATTAAGAAAAAAAATGGAATATGTACAAGATTAAAAAAGAAAAATGAGGCATAATCACAGAACAAAAAGAGAAATTAAGAAATATCAAGATAATACTCCAAGGAAATATGATACCCAGCAATCAATTTAGTAAGAAACAAGTCAGACGTATAAATATAAAACTATAAAATATTGCTGATGAACATAAAATGAGATCTGAAAAATTATAAAAGCATCCATCTCCTAAAATAAGAATTTGATGTCATAAAAATACCAAACCTCCCCAAATTAATATGTAAATGTAATGCACTTTCAATCACAGTGCCAATAAAAGAGAGGGTTGTAGACTGGATCCAATTATTTAATGAGAAAATCTAAATGCCTGAGATAAACCAAGGAAAGTATGACACAGAAAAATAGTATAGGGAGAAGTCTTGCACTACCTGGTTTTTGACCATATGATAGAGTCAGCTTAATCACATTAACATAATATTGGTAGGAATGGAGAAACAGGTCAAAGGAAAAGAGCAGAAAACATGTGAATCAACCTCCTATATTTGAAATTTTCATATGCTTATGAAATAAGTTATGACATTTTGAAAGTTCAAATATGAAATAACTTATGAAATTTCAAAATTTCAAAATCTCAAATTTGAGAAACATTACTTCATTTGGGTAGGAAGGGTAAGGCTTGTTTAATAAATGTTATTCGCACAAGTTGTTATCAATATGAAAGGAAGTGACTTTGAACCTCTTTGTCACATAATATTCGGTAACTTCAAATGGGTTCAAACACATTAAAGTAGACTAATAAGGTGGATCTAAACAGGAAAAGGGAAGAAGATTTTAACATTAAATCAAGTCTGAGTATCTGATTAATATCTAGGAATGAACATTGTATTTATCTAACTGCCTCTGCAATTGATACTTTTCATCCCAGGGCAAGGAAAGATTAAGCACCCTAAATAAATGATGAAGAAGAGTGAGAGACAAGAGAGGAAAAGCAAAGTTTGTTTGAGTATATCATGACTCATGTTCAGTATGCTGCTTGTATCTGAATGAGGATGCAGGAAAAAATGTCAGTGCCACGATATGTACAATTTATCAATGTAATGAGCAAAGCATGGTGTCAATCAAAAAAAAAATAAACATGCACAAAAAGGCATCCCATATTTGCATGTTTGCTTGTACATATATATACAAACACAGAGAACGTTATGGAGAAAGGTTATTAGCATTGATTACCTGGTGGAGTTGGAGAAGAAAGTGAGGGGGTTGGTTCTGCCTTTATAAAGTTTACGTTAAATACTCATTCTACTTCTAATTTGGAACACAGCAAATAAAACATTTGGATGCAGAAGCTAGGTAAAATCATAAGCAGCCTCTGGTCAAGGCATCACCAATGTCAGGGAGGTAAGAGACTTACAGCAGTGAGCAGTGTAAAGTCCCCTAATCACCCCACAAAACACCCCACTCAAACAAGAGCATTAGCAAATTGTGCACCTGTCACGATTATCATTAAATAGTCCCTGACGCCAAATTACAACCGTGAGTAATTTTTTCTCTTACCTTATATCCTGCCTCTTGTAGCCACAAGTGGCTTGTGATGCATGGGGGAGGCCTCCCAAGTCCTCCTGCTCTATCAATGACCATCTTGAGGCGAGCCCACACTGGGAGAGGAGAAAAACTTTAAGCTGGCTGAGAATTTGGATTTTTGATTCACTTTTCCTTTCAACACGTATTTACTAAGCAAGTGCCTACAATGTGCTCACCACTGTTTTAATTTTAAGGAATAAACCGATAAATACACTCCCCCCCCCCCACACACACATACACAGAAAATAAAGGCCTTGCCCTCAAGGAACTTACTAGGGAAGGAAGAGAGAAAAATAAAATCAGTAAGACAGAAAAAAGAAAGCACAGGGGAGAATATGGAGTGCTGGGATGGAAGCAAGATTTGAAATTGTAGATAAGATGGTAAAGGAAGATAATATTTGAGCAAAGACTTGATGGATGTGATAGTTACCCTGACTAGACTGTTTAGTACCTAAAAGAGAGAGAGAGAGAGATTGAGAGAGAGATTTTTATGATCTGAGAGTGATTGGATAAGGTATGGAATTTGCATGAGTTTTAATCCAGGGCCAGGAAAGAATATTTCAGAGAGTGAATTTAGTAGGAACAGGCAAGGAAGAATAAAGTATCCTATTGAGTTCAAGCTGACTCACTTTAATAAAGCAATTATATATAATTTAAGGGTAAGAGCATCCAAAACCAGATCCCACCACTGCCAACATCCTATATACTTAAAATGTGCTTGTTTGATGTTCCATTTGCACTCAGGGGAAAAAATATCTCTACTTAACAGGGTCTAATCTAAATGCCTGTGTGGCTTCCTTTATAGGAAGAGCTATAAAGCCCACAATTGGGCTCCTTTATAGTCCAGGAATAGTTCTACAATTTCTACATGGCTATTATTTGAGTTGGGAATATAGCTCTTCTCTGCGGTTTGTAGATAAGAGTGCACTTTTCAGGGTGGATGCCTGGAGAACTGGTTTTCTACAAATTCATGGTGTTGCTAAAAGGTCAGAACTTTTTTCTTGCCTCCTTGAGATAAGGCATGAGTATCATAAGACATGCCCCTCACTTCACATTTATAATTCATCAGCTCAGGGAATGAATTAAAAAGAGAATTGTTCTGTTTCACTTGGCATTTCGTCAGTAGAAAATATTAACATGCTCACAATTATAAATAGGAGATATGATACTACTTTTGCCAACTTCGTGATTTAATCCATGTCTCGATAAATAACAGGCTATTTCTAAAGCTTAAAGATTGGTGGAAAGACCCCTAAGCACACCTTTATCTTTAGGCTTACAATGTTATAAATGGATGGATAGATCGCCCATCTTCACAACTAGATTGTAGTTCTCTGAGGCTTAACACTTTGTCTTATTTACCGTTGTAAAACACACACACACACACACACACACACAGCGCGGGTGGAGCGCCCCTGGGTGGCTCAGTGGCTTAAGCAACCAACTATTGTTTTCGGCTCAGGTCATGATCAAGCAGTTTGTGAGTTAGAACCCCACGTGGAGAGCTCTGTGCCGGCAGCACAGAGCCTGCTTAAGATTTTCTCTCTTCCTCTTCCTCTGCCCCTCCCCTGCTTACGAGGACTCTAAATAAATAAATAAATAAATAAATAAAGTTTAATTTAAAAAAAAGGAATGACTTTTTAAATGCATCTTAGAATTTTTTATACTCAGGCGTAGGACTGTATGTTTTGACGCATCCCATAAATATTATGTGTCTTTTGTAACATCGGCATTAATTCTGGTGTCACATACTTAGCATTACAGAGGAGAGAGATAATTTTCAGAACCAAATTACCATGAAACAGAGTTCCAGAACGTGGAGAAGGAAATAATTGTTTAACATTTTCCTCCCCAGTGTCTTGCTTGCAATATTTATTTATATGTCGCAACTATTTTACATATATTAATACCATTATCCTACTTTTCCAGATGAGGAAACTGAGGCTGAAATGGGTCAAGTAACTAGTTCAAATTCATGTAGCCAATAAGTAATAGAGTAGATATTTAAGCTTAATTCTGAGTGGCTTCAAACCTTAACTTTATTGGAACTGCTGTTTTTTACCAAAATCTGAATTATTTTGACAAGAAGAACCTATCTTTAATCTTACCTATAGCTTTTCCTATTCAGACTGTCAGGGCTTTTTAAAGCTGACTGGTAAAGTTTGCGTTGACAATACTGAAGCCCTAAAATTCTACTTCTTATGATTTGGACTGTGAGGTACTTAAGTCTTGAGTTTTTAGGAAGGTTTAGCAATAAATGATTCAAATCAAAGGTAGTTAGTTAAGAGACCATGTAGAGAAAGAGCCTCAATTCAAGAGAAATTGCTAAGGTCTATATAGTAATATGGAAATTATTTTCTTCTTTTTGTTTGTACAACTAACACTAGTGGCTTGCCCTAAATCTTTTACTAAATTTATGTACCTTGAGGTATGGCATGTTCTATAAATCTAGACGGCCCTGTGATACAAGTAAGGAGAGATCCTAGCAGGAATCTGAAATGAAGTGTTTAAGAGATCGGGAGTTTAAAAATGGGCAAGGGCTATGAATAGATATTTCTCCAAAACAGGAAGACAAATAGTAAGTACATGAAAAGATTCTCAACATCACTACCCATCAGGAAAATGTAAAATCAAAATCTCCATGAAATACCACTTCACACACATTAAGATGACTATAATAAGAAAAGACAGATAATGAGAGTTGGCAAGTGCGTGGAAAATTGGAATCTTCATATAATGCTGACGAGAAGGTAAAATGAAGGTCATTTTGTAAAACAGTCTGGCAGTCCCACCAAAGGTTAAACATAGGTTTTCATACAGCCCAGCAATAGCATTCTTAGCTATATACTCTGAGAAATGAGAAACATAGGTCCACGTAAAATCTTGTACACAGCTATTTACAACATCATTCATTATAACCAGAAGGTAGAACCAATCTAAGTATCTACCAACTGATAAATGAAGAAATAAAAATGTGCTATATATGGATATATGCTACAACATGGATGAGTCTTGAAAACATTATGGTAAATGAAAGAATTCAGTCACAGTGATATCATTTATTACATGATTCCATTTAGATGAAATGCCCACATTCAGTAAATCCATGCCTATGAAAATAGATTAGTGGTTGCTTGGTGCTAGGGAGGTGTGGGGAGAAAACAGGGAAATAATTATGAATCAGCACAAGGTTTTCTCGGAGAGTGATGAAAGTATTTTAAAATTGCCTTGATGGTTGTATGACTCTGTGAGCATATTAAAAAATATTGAATTATATACTTTAAATGAGTGAATTGTCTGGTGTGTGAATTACATCTCAGCTAGGCTGCTATTATTGTAAAAAAAAAAAGAGAGGGAGAGAGAGCTAGAGAAAGACAGAGACAGAGAGAGAGAGAGGTTAGAGATCACTATTTCCAAAAAAGGGACAGAGTTATGGAATCTCAGAAGGGATGATTGAGCATACAGGTGCTGGCAACACAGAAAGAAGCCACAGTTGCTAGAAACAGAGAGAAATATAGTTCTAATAAAGCTGAGAAGAGGAGATATGGACTTTGGTAAATGAATGCAGCCATTATCAACTCATGGCCTTACAAAGAAGGAACAAAAAAATATTTACCCAGATTTCTCTCTACTCCCACAGTCCAATGTCCAGCTAGTGTCTCCTTGGTCAAATTTAATCAGCCCCCAGAGATGACACAGTTCCCAGACGTCAGCCTTCTCCTGCACAGAGGAGGTAAGGAAAGTGAGGGGTAGATCTGGAGAGACAGACAGTGTCCATCCACACAGCTGCTTCTCTATAGGATCCACCACTTAAGCTTTTCCACCCTCTTTCCTCCCCAGCTGCTCATCTATCAAGGCTCAGTTCAAGAATCTCCACCCTGAAGGCTTTCACACTGTTCAGTCAGGGAAACTGATTATTTTCTTTATTGCACTTAATGGTTTGTAGGTTTGGATCACCACAATGCAATGTGGGGTTGTGACAGATGTCCTGGATTCAGGGTCCAAATATGCCCTGCACTATATGTGTGACCTTGACCAAGTCAATATCAATACCTAAATTTTCTCATTTGTACAATGGGAATAGTAGTCTTGCTTCAAAATACCATTGGGAGCACTCGTTTAGATACTCCTGACAGAGCACTTAATTCATGCCTTGTACAAGAACCACTCACCAAGTGTCCGTTGTTTTGGGGGGTGGTGAGTGTTATTAGACTGCTTGGTCCTTTATGATATAAACCTACTTCACTCTTGTTTATATTCATAGTGTCTAATATTGTCTGAGGATACCTTAGACATCCATTAAATATTAAAAGAAATGAATGTATGAATGAACGCTATTACTTCTTTCATTGCTGTTAAAATACTGCCTAATCTCCTAATAACTCTGATGTCCCTGTGATCTAAAACTTAAAGCACTAGAATTGCTCTACATCCACCTCCATTCACCCTACCTTCTGACACATTTTTATATTACTTGTATCCAGACTCACTTCTGTCCTCATTTCGTCTCTGGACCATAAAAAAGTAGCTTTTAAATAGCTTCCAGACTGTTTCTTCACTCTTATTCAATGCATTTTCCATGCTAAAGACTGAATGATCTTTCCATATCAATCCAGTAAAAATCACTTCTTTCTTGCTTCAATTCTTCAATGGTCACCCATTGCTGTCCAGATAAAATCCAGCCTCCAGCATTCATGTCTTTCAGGATTTGACCCTATCTGCTCCTCCAGTGTCATTTTGCAACACTTCTGAAGGCTCCAGGTCTTTGTAATACTTGCAATTCCTCATTCAGATTGCATTCAGTGTGAATGTTGTCTTGGGTTTTTTTGCACATGTCTTTGTGTCCTGCTTGTAACTCTCTTATCTAATCTCTCCGTCCTACACCCTAGGTGTCTCTCTCCACTGTTCTGGCTGACTCCTATACTTGTTTCAACATTGAGTTCATGTCACCTCCTCCAGGAAGCTTTCCTTGATGCTTTCTTATAAGCCAATTTGCATGCCCTTCTTTGTGTTTTCTGCTTTAGCCACACTACCCTAGTATCCGTTCATCAAAATTTCTGGTCTTTTATTTTTTTTATTTTTTATTTTTTCTACATTTTTAACCTCACTTTATCTCTCTGATCTACTTGGAAACATTCTGTTCTTTTTTTTATCTCTAAGTGTTTGTTCAACTCTTTCCTCAACAATGGCCTCATCAGACCACCCCATTAAATACTGCAGCCTGATTTCTATCTGCTGTGTTCTGCATTTCTGATTCCCTCCTACTGGATCTACTTTTTCCTATCTTTTTTCTTCCCACAGCATTTGCCACTTTCTAACATCCTACTCAACATATTTTTTTTTAATAATATTTATTGCTTATTTCCCTTGGGGAAGGGATTTTTGTCTGATTTGTTTACTGATCTGTCTCAAGTGCCTAGAACAATGAATGGCAAATAGTAGACATGCCAAAATGATTTGCTGAACAAATTTATCTTTGCATCTCTAATATGTCCCCTAGTAATTGGCATATGGTAGATGTATCAGTTATCTATGCCTGTGTAACAAATCATCCCCAAACTTAGTACCTTAAACAATCCTGGTTTATCATTCCTTATAGGTTTTGGGAGCAGTTGGGTGCTTCTCTTGCTTTCAGTTGAGCAAACTTACTTGGCTCCCTGATTTGCCTCCAAATGGCTATAGGATGGCTAACACCCTGCTGATTTTTACTGGGCTCCATAAATCTCTGGGGCCAGGGCTGACACACCTGGATGACTGGGCTGGTCCACATGATTTCCCACCCTCCCTTACTACAGGCCAGATTGGGCTTTCTTATAGATCAAAAGTTCCTGAGGGCTCTCGAAGCCTAGGGTCAAACTAGCAGAACTTCACTTCTGCTGTTACATTCTTTTGGTCAGAAGAATTGATAAGAGCATCTTGGATTCAAGTGTATGGAAAAGAAGCTTCATTTACCCATGGGAATTGCTGCAAAGCTACATTGCATAGGGGCTTGGTACAGGAAGAAGAATAATTACAACATTTTTCTAAATAATGCTTACATTAGGTAAGCAAAAGATTGTTATATGAAATAATAATGATTGCAGCCAACATTATTATAGGCTTGTTGTGTTCTAAGTCTTACAATAAGTGTTTTATAGGCATTAGTTTATTGAATTCTCTAAAAATCTCTTGTAGGTAGTATTATTATTAATGTTATCTCCATATTTCAGGTCAAAAACATAAGGCCTAGAGAGGTTAAGAATAGAAGTATGCTAAGTGAATATAGCAGATTAATGGATACCACTTTGTTGGGGTAATTGAAGAAGTCAGATAAGTTTTACAGAAAACAAGTAAAATGACCCCCAAAGGCTGTATGCACATGAATTAAAACTTTTAGAACTAAGTAGAACAATGTTTCCCAAACTTGCCCAACTATAAATTCACCCTGACAGCGCATGTTAAAAAGCCTGAAGCCTGACTCCAGGCTGGATCCCACAACCCTGGAATCATGACCGAAGCTGAAATCAAGATCCAGAAGCTCAACCAACTGAGCCCTCACTTACAGACCCCAGGAATATGTATTTTTAACTAGCACTTAGGTGACTTTTAGTGAAGAGCAAGCTTGGGAACCACTGCGCCAGAACACTTTCATCTTAAGTAACTCCAGATTGTCAAGGAAAAAAAAAAAGGGGAAGACAATTTTGTCCCTGATTTGTGTGCAAAGAACAATTAACTCCAGGTGCTCAGTCATCACTCTTTCAGGGTCAGAGTACATCATTTTGTTTAAGTATATATACTTATATACACACATGTACATAAAATATATGATAGATAGATAGATAGATAGATAGATAGATAGATAGATAGACAGACAGGCATACAGTACCCCCTCCCCCCCAAACAATGTGAAACCTTTTCTGACATTTGGATCCAGCACAGGACACTTATGAACAGCAGTATGAGCCAATGTTCACATTACCGTAATCAGGGTGCCAGGGTGAAGTCAGAGCTACTGAACCATGTAATGCATTAATTGGGTGGAAAATAAGGAAGTCTGCCAGGGTTTAGATTTAACACAAATTAAAGATATGGAAATCTGAGCTAAAATCTTTCCTCAGTTCCCACAAAAGAGGTCTGCTCTTTGGAGTTTAAGAACCCTGCTCAATGATGAGATGAGAGTATATTGCTGGCAAAGGCTGAAGGAAGATGGTATGCATCACGACCTCCCTTGCTAGACTGCTCAGGGCCAATGTGTCTATTTTTTTGAGGGACTATGTTTAATAACTTTTGATTTCTCCTAATTTACTTTTTTCTCTACAAAAATGAGGCAGTGCATGGGCAAATTAAACCCTCACAAGGAGTAATTCCCACAAAAGGTCTGTGGTGCTCTGTGGATGTATATCTGACTTCTCTTGATTTTCTTGTCATAGAATGGTGTTCACGTTTCGTGTGGCAGCAGACTCTGGAAGCAGGGGGTAGAGCTGACATTGAAAGGAAGAATGAAATGGAAACAATTTTCCTGAGTAAGCGCAAGGTTGAGAGAAAAGCTCTTTCCATCTTTTAGGTCATTAAGTTTCCTTCTATTTGATACATTTTCTTTATAATCCCATTCTAGTTAACAACATCTTTGTTTTCATTTATCACAACTCTTTTTTTTTTTTCCCATGGTCTCTGGGTTGACTGTAGAATTCATTTTCTAAATTCTAAAAATATGTATTGGCACAACTGATTTAAAAATTTCTTTTCTAATATGAACATTTAAGATTATAAATCCCTCTCAAAGCTTTGACTGCAACCCATAGGTTTTGTTTTAAAGCTTTTCATATCCTCTATTTTCATACAATTCTGGGAATTATTTATTTCTTTTAGTCTTTTATTTATACATCATGAATTATTTAGCAGTTTTCAAAAATTTTTTTCAGGGGCGCCTGATTGGGTCAGTCTGTTAAGCGGCTGCCTTTAGCTCAGTAGTTTGTGGGTTTGAGTCCGGCGTCAGGCTCTGTGCTGACAGCTCAGAGCCTGGAGCCTGATTTGAATTCTGTGTCTCCCTCTCTCTCTGTCCCTCCCTTGCTCACACTTTGTGTCTCACTCAATCAAAAAATTAAATAAATAACATTAAAAAATGCTTTTCAATATATAGGAAATTTTTATCTTTTTAAAAGTATTTTCTAATTTAATAGTGTTGTCATTGGATCTCATGGTTCATATAAGATCTGTGCTATCTTTGAAATTAGCTTCTTTGTTTCCTTTATGATAAAATGTGTAATAAATATTCTATATTTGTATGAGAAAATGTACATACATTCCTTAATCGTTGGCTGCAAAACTGTACATATGTGCACTAGTTCAACTTTGTTAATTATGTTATTTGATTCTTTTGTGTGCTTGACCTATCAATTGAAAGCGATGTGTTGATACCCATGATGGTGGATTTTTCAGTTTCTCCCTTATTTCTATTTCAGCATTTTAAAGAAGTTGCATACATGTTTTAAGTTGATACAGCTTTTTACTTCACGGCAACTTTTATAATTGGATAATGATACTCCATCTTTAATAATATTTCTCTTTATTTCTGGTGTATGTTATGAAATATATTTTGGAGTTATATCTTACTGCACGGAATTTTTGTTTTGTTTTCTTAAATAGTTTATTATTAAGTTGGTTTCCATATAACACCCAGTGCTCACCCCAACAAGTGCCCTCCTCCATGCTTATCATCTCCTTTCCCCTCTCCCCGACCCCCATCATCCCTCAGTTTGTTCTCAGCATTCAAGAATCTCTCATGGTTTACCTCCCTCCCTCTCCCCAACTATTTTTCCCCTTCTTCTCCCCCTGGTCCTCCGTTAAGATCCTCCTAATGCACCTACATGTGCAAACATATGGTATCTGTCCTTCTCTGCCTGACTTATTTCGCTCAGCATAACACCCTCAAGGTCCATCCATGTTGCTACACATGGCCAGATTTCATTCTTTCTCATTGCCATGTAGTATTCCGTGGTATAGGTAAACCACATCTTCTTGATCCATTCGTCGATTGATGGACACTTAGGCTCTTTCCATGTTTTGGCGATTGTTGAGAATGCTGCTATGAACATTGGGGTACATGTGCCCCTATGCATCAGTACTCGTGTATCCCTTGGGGAAATTCCTAGCAGTGTTATTGCTGGGTCATAGGGGAGTTCTATTGTTAATTTTTTGAGGAACCTCCACACTGTTTTCTAGAGGGGCTGCACCAGTTTACATTCCCACCAGCAGTGTAGAAAGGTGCCCGATTCTCCACATCCTCGCCAGCATCTAGAGTCTCCTGATTTGTTCATTTTAGTCACTCTGACCAGTGTGAGGTGGTATCTCAATGTGGTTTTGATTTTTATTTCCCTGATGAGGAGGGACACTGAGAATCGTTTCATGGGTCTGTTGGCCATCTGGATGTCATCTTTGGAGAAGTGTCTATTCATGTCTTCTGCCCATTTCTTCACTGGATTGTTTGTTTTTTGGGTGTGGAGTTTGGTGAGTTCCTTATAGATTTTGGATACTAGCCCTTTATCTGATATGTCATTTGCAACTACCTTTTCCCATTCCATCAGTTGCCTATTAGTTTTCTTGATTGTTTCCTTTGCCATCCAGAAGCTTTTTATCTTGATGAGGTCCCAATAGTTCATTTTTGCTCTTGATTCCCTTGACTTTGGGGATGTGTCATGTAAGAAGTTGCTGCAGTTGAGGTCAAGGAGGTTGTTTCTTGCTTTTTCCTCTAGGATTTTGATGGTTTCCTATCTCACGTTCAGGTCCTTTATCCATTTTGAGTTTAATTTTGTATATGGTGTGAGAATATGATCTAGTTTCATTCTTCTGCATGTTGCTGTCCAGTTCTCCCAGCACCATCTGTTAAAGAAGGTGTCTTTTTTCCATTGGATACTCTTTCGCACTTTGTCAAAGATTAGTTGGCATACATTTGTGGATCCAATTCTGAGTTCTCTATTCTGTTCTATTGGTCTATGTGTCTATTTTTGTGCCAATACCATACTGTCTTGATGATGACAGTTTTGTAGTAGAGGCTAACGTCTGGGATGCTGATGTCTCCCGTTTTGGTTTTCTTCTTCAATATTACTTTGGCTATTCGGGGTCTTTTGTGGTTCCATACATATTTTAGGATAGTTTGTTCTGGTTTTGAGAAGAATGCTGATGCAATTTTGATTGGGATTGCATTGAATGTGTAGATTGCTTTGGGTATTAATGACATTTTAACAATATTTATTCTTCTGATCCATGAGCATTGAATGTTTTTCCATTTCTTTGTGTCTTCTTCAATGTCCTTCATAAGTTTTCTAGTTTTCATCATACAGATCTCCTATATCTTTGGTTAGGTTTATTCCTAGGTATTTTATGGTTTTTTTGTGCAATTGTGATTGGGATCCATTTCTTGATTTCTCTTTCTGTTGCTTCATTTTTGATGTATAAGAATGCAACTGATTTCTGTACACTGATTTTGTACCCTGCAACTTGGCTGAATTCATGGATCAGGTCTAGTAGGCTTCTGTTGGAGTCTGTCTGGTTTCTTATGTAGATATCATGTCGTCTGTTAAAGTGAAAGTTTGACTTCTTCTTTGCCAATTATGATGCCTTCTATTTCCTTTTGTTGTCTGATGGCTGATGCTAAGACTTCCAGCACTATGTTAAACATCAGTGGTGAGAGTGGACATCCCTGTCATGTTCCTGATCTCAGGGGGAAAGCTCTGAGTTTTTCCCCATTGAGGATGATGTTAGCTGAGGCCTTCTCATAGATGGATTTTATGATATTTAAGTAAGTTCCTTCTATCCTGACTTTCTCGAGGGTCTTTATTAAGAAGGGATGTTGTATCTTGTTGAATGCTTTTTCTGCCTCTATTGACAGGATCATATGGTTTTTTGTTTCTTTTCTTTTGTTAATGTGATGTATCACATTGATTGATTTGCGAATATTGAACCAGCCCTGTAACCCAGGAATGGATCCTACTTGATCAGAGTATAATTTTTTTTATGTGCTGTTGAATTTGATTTGCAAGTATCTTGTTGAGGATTTTTGCATCCGTATTCATCAAGGATATTGACATGTCATTCTCTTTTATTGCTGGGTCTCTGTCTGGCTTGGGAATCAAAGTGATGTTGGCTTTGTAAAATAAGTCGGAAGTATTCCTTCCATTTCTATTTTTTGGAATAGCTTGAGAAGAATGTGTATTAACTCTGTTTTAAATGTCTAATAGAATTCTCCAGGGAAGCAATCTGGCCCAGGGCTCTTATTTGTTGGGAGATTTTTGATAACTGATTCAATTTCTTCACTAGTGATGGGTCTGTTCAGATTTTCTAACTTCCCGTGTGAATTTTGGTAATGAGTGTGTGTTTAGGAATTTGTCTATTTCTTGTAAGTTGTCCAGTTTGTTGGCATACAATTTTTCATAGTAGTCCCTGATATAATTGCTTGTATTTCTGAGGGGTTGTTTGTAATAAGTCCATTTTCATTCAGGATTTTGTCTATTTGGATGCTCTCTCTTTTCTTTTTGAGAATCCTGGTTAGAGGTTTGTCAATTTTGTTTATTTAAAAAAAAAAAACAAACAAACAACTCGGTGTCATTCATCTGTTCAACTGTTTTTCTTTTCTTTTTTTGGGGGGGGGATTCTATATTGTTTATTGTTTATTTCTGCCCTGATTTTTATTATTTCTCTTCTCCTATTTGGTTTGGAGTGCTCTTGTTGCTCTCCCTCTAGTTCCTTTAGGTGTGCTATGAGATTTTGTACTTGCATTTTTTCTAATTTCTTGAAATAAGCCTGGAGTGCAATGTGCTTTCCTCTTAGGACTGCCTTGGCTGCATCCCATAGAGTTTGAATTGCTGTATTTTCATTGTCATTTGTTTCCATATATTTTTAAATTTCTTCTCTAATTGCCTGATTGACTCATTCGTTCTTTAGTAGGGTGTTGTTTAACTTCCATGGTTTTGGAGATTTTCCAGACTTCTTCCTTGGTTGATTTCAAATTTCATAGCACTGTGATCTGAAAGTGTGCATGGTATGATCTCAATTCTTTTATATTTATTGAGGGCTGCTTTATGTCCCAGTATATAATCTATCTTGGAGAATGTGCCATGTGCACTTGAGAAGAAAATGAATTCCATGGCCTCAGGATGTAGAGCTCTAAATATATCTGTCAAATAAATATAAATATATCTGTCAAATATATCTGTCGAAATATATTTGTCAAATTCATCTAGTCCAATGTGTCTTTCAAGTCCATTGTTTCTTTAGTGATTTTCTATCTAGTTGATCTATCCATTGCTATAAGTGGAGTATTAAAGTCCCTTGCTATTAGCACATTCTTATCCATAAGATTGTTTCTGTTTGTGATTAATTATTTTATGTATTTGGGTGCTTCCATATTTGGTGAGTAGACATTTATAACTGTTAGCTTTTCCTGAGGGATAGACTCTGTAATTATTATATAATGCCCTTCTTCATCCCTAGTTACTGCCTTTACTTTAAAGTCCAGTTTGTCTGATATAAGTATAGCTACTCCAGCTTTGTTTTGACTTCCAATAGCATGATAGATATATCTCCATCCCCTTACTTTCAATCTGAAGGTGTCCTCAAGTTTAAAATGAGTTTCTTATGGACAACAAATAGATGGATTTTGTTTTTGTATCCATTCTGCTATCCTATGTCTTTTGATTGGAGCATTTAGTCCATTTACATTCAGTGTTATTATTGAAAAATATGGGTTTAGAGTCATTGTGTTCTTTGTAGGATTCATGCTTGTGGTGGTGTCTCTGGTACCTTGTGTTCCTTGCAACATTTCCCTCAGAGAGTCCCCCTCAGGATTTCTTGTAGGGCTGGTTTAGTGGTGAATTCTTTAAATTTTTGTTTATTTGGATAGACTTTTATCTGTCTTTCTATTCTGAATGACAGGCTTGCTGGATAGCAGATTCTTGGCTGCATATTTTTTTCTGTTCATCACATTGAAGATTTCTCGCCATTCCTCTCTGGCCTGCCAAGTTTCAGTAGATAGGACTGTAACCACTCTGCTGGTTTCCCTTTGTATGTTAGGGCTTTTTTATCCCTAGCTGCTTTCAGAATTTTCTCTTTGTCCTTATATTTTGCCAGTTTCTCTATGATATTTTGTGCAGAAGATCGATTCAAGTTACGTCTGAGGGGAGTTCTCTGTGACACTTGGATTTCAATGTCTGTTTCCTTCCCCAGATTGGGGAAGTTCTCTGCTATAATTTGTTCAAGGACTCCTTCAGCACCTTTCTTTCTCTCTTCCTCTTATGGAATTCCTATGATACGGATATTGTTCTGTTTGATTGTATCGCTCAGCTCTGGAACTCTCCTTTCATGTTTGTGGATCAGTTTATGTCTCTTTTCCTCAGCTTCCTCTTTTTCTATAATTGTTTCTTCTAATTCACCTATTCTCCTTTCTGCCTCTTCAATCCGTGCATTGGATGCCTCCATTTTATTATGCACTTCATTTATAGCATTTTTAATTCATTACAACTATTTTTAAGCTCCATAGTCTTTGTAGCAATAGTTTCTCTGATGTCTTCCATGTCTTTTTCAAGCCCATGAACTGATTAATTTTATGACTATTGTTCTAAATTCTAGTTCAGTTATGTTGCTTATATCTGCTTCCAGCAATCCTTTTGTTGCGGAAGAAATGACACAAAGGACAAGACACACACAAAAGACAGACACAGACACAACTCCGGCCAGAGGAACAATTCTCCGCAAGCCCCTCATGCGGTTTATTTTATACCCCGGTAAGTGGATACAAACTGAAATCTACAAGATGCATTCCTTTACCAATTAAGGGCAAGTAGCCAAACACCTTTCAAGGACACGGGGGAGCAAAGGGAGGAAGCGACCACAACATGTTTACTAAGAGGCCTGCTCACAATTCCAGCCTTCTCCTTATTTCTAAGGAGGGCATGTTCCCTCGTTTGCAAGTGGACCATTAAACTTGGATACTGTGTGCAGGCCTCCTGGCAGAGCATCCTGTTTTCAGGAATGCCTTGCCCAGGCAGGGAGCCCCGCGTGCAGGCACATCCCCGCGTCCCTAACCACGCTTTCTTGTGGTCACTGTTGGGCTCCCACATCTCCCCCTTTTTTCTGAGAAGCGGTAGCAAACTGTAAAGTGGCGAGAACGTGTTGTCTATCTTTTTTCAGTTGTTGCCTTCTTCGCCAGCACCGGAAGACTAAAATAATAACACAACATAAAAGTATTATGAATAAAGTATTCACGAGAACAGTTCCAATTAGGGCAGACACATGTTCAAGAGCGTTCGAATTATTCATCCCTTTCTGTAAATCCCTTAACAGATCGGACCCAGTAATGTCAGGTAGTATTTTGCTAAATGTAGACAAAATTTGCTGCTCTGACTCCATAATTTCCTTAGTTAGGTTTTGATACCCTGTTAATGACCATTTCACCTTTTCCCAACCTTCACTCATGTTAAAAGGCACAGATGTTATACATCATTGAGAGGAGTTCCAATCACATTTCAATACACCTTTTGTGGATAAGACAGTTAATTGATCCCCAAGCCATGAAACGGTATGTTGAAGATTGAGTACATCAGTTGCAAGTTGTGCATCCAGATCTCGTTGTTGTTGCCATAATAAATGAGAGTCTTTATGCCATTCCCGTACAAAGTCTGCTGTTTAGAATCCTTGATGCAAAAGCAAGTCCAGCCACGGCAGCGGTTGCAGTAACTGCAGCCACTGCAAGAACGGAAGCTATGATTATTCCAAGCAGGCGTCGGGACCGGTGAAGCAAAGTTTGTATAGCAGTCACCAAATGAGATACAGCAAAAGAGTCTGACCAAGGTCTTGTCAAATTTACAGGCAACCATTCTTCGGTACGAGTTTTAACAATCACCAATGAAAAATTAGAGTTATTGATTTGTGTTTCAAAACTTTTCCACCATAACTGACTTACACATTGTGTTAAATTACAATGATTACATGATATAGATCCCTCTGTAGCATTCCAAGTCCAATTCCCATACAGCAATGCAAAGGGGTATTTTAGACAAGCCATAGCAGAATAGGATTTATTAACATGCAAGTTAACATGAAAGGGACCTGAACTGTCAGTCTTATCCAAAGTATAGTTTCCTGACCATATAGTGAGATTCCCTGAAACTGCCCATAATTTCCAAATATTCCCTTGAAAGTGGGGATACCCTAACAATTGCAATTTAGGGGGACGAGTGCAAACTGTTGCCATTTTACGGTTTCATTACCGTTACCCATAAAGTACCATTAATTCGATGCCATTTAAAAGTTTTGTTAGACCATTTTTCCAAAATTTGACCATGATCAGGGCTCCAATCTACAATAACAAATCCAGAATAATTCATGACCTTAAAGGGCCCATGACTTCGGCATCTTTCCCATTCCAAAGATTCTAGAGAAGGAATAAAAAAATTAGAAGGGCATAATGGTATAAAGGTATCAGGATGGTGACTCATCGGCGTCACAGAAGTGTTGAATCCCCTGGTGGAAACAAGTACAGTAAAGACAGCAGGATGATAATTATTATATGTTACTCCCCAGGTATTATAAGCGTGATGATTATGCTTCCTTGTAGAGAGGCAAAAGGGATGTCCTCCGATGCACAAGGGGAGACCCTCCATTGCAACAGTATCATTACTTATGTTATATTGATTATTATGATAATACAGATGCTCAATTCCTCCACACGCGGGTGGTGGGAAGAATGCAGTTTCATTGGTGCATACCTGTACTTCAGGTTCACCCCAAGAGACAGCTCTCACAAGAGGCGTATTAGGAACATAAGCCCAATAAGTATATTCTATCGCTTGCGCATACATTACCTGACAGGTAACCACAGCCATCTTATCCTCCTCTTTCCTTCGAAAATGCAATTCTGCTGCTGATAGATTTTCTTTGCTCCAAATATTCAGAAATTTTAAAGTTAGTAAGGTTTTATTCAAGAGGTCTTTTGGTTTCATAAATCTCTCCTGTTCCCCCTTTTTTATTTTTTCAACATACGTAAAGTACGATTTGCCCTTTCAATAATAGCTTGTCCTTGACTATTATAAGGGATACCAAAAGTATGAATTACATGATACTGGGATAAAAAATGAGCTAATTTTGCAGATTGGTAGGCGGGTGTATTATCAGTTTTCAATTCAATTGGGACCCCCATAACTGCAAAACAAGATAATAAATGAGTAATAACAGCGTCAGCCTTTTCAGAATGTAATGCAATAGCCCATTGGAAATGTGTGCATGTATCTATAGTATGATGGACGCATTTTTGTTGTCCAAAGGATGAAAGAAAAATTACATCCATTTGCCATACCTGATTTGCTTGCAATCCTCTTATGTTGACACCTAGTGGGGTAAATGGTAAGGTAAAATGTGCACAAATAGAACAAGAGCGAACAATAAGATTTTTTTTTAATCCTTTAGAGTTAGTATGTTGCAGACGATGCTCTTGTTTTGCTGCTTCTATAGGATAAAGTAATGCATCAATTACAGCATTTCTGAATGACAAGGGTCCAGGAAGGGCAAAATGTGCACGGATATGGGTAAAGAAAATTAAATCTGAACGCCGCAGAAGTGATCGTTGTACCTGATAAAATAATTTGTCAATATCTGTTTTAAGAGTTATAGGCAGTGAAACTTGAGGAAGCTGCAAACAAGAGAGAACACAGCATACCGAGAATCCGAAACAATGTTAACAGGGAGTTGAGGAAAGTCTTGCAAAACTAAGTAAATAGCCCACAGCTCAGCAGGCTGCACAGAGCAAAACGAATGGGGAAGGCAGAAGAGGCAAGTTGACAGCAGGAGGAAGAGAAAGAGAATTCGCTGTTTGAACTTTTGTGAGCTTATTAGACAGAGGAGAAGACTGAAGGTTTGTTAGGCAGTCTATATCAGTCTGGAGAAGACAAGGAACTTCCCCGAAACAAAAGGAGTTTCGGCAGCTGCTTGGGAATATTCCTTAAAGTCCCCGTCCCGTGGTAAACCAGCCACAGTTGGCTTCAATTATAGCCATTAATCTGGGAAAAGAATGAGTGAGAAGCCCTCAACATTTACTAGAAAGAGGAACAGAGAACAGGAGAGAGTTAACATCCCCTTCAGTCTAAATTTCTTTTGAGAGGCCTAGATAAACTAAACCAAAAACTTAACCAGCTTTTGCGCTTCTGAACAAATGCCTGCCCTATGGGAAGCTATTACCTAACCAGCTCTCTCTGCTTCTGTAACAATGCTTAAGGCTTGCTTTCCCGCCACCGGATTGCCCAAGCGACTAGCCTCCTGGCGGCAGCCAATCCGAAAAGGCCAGCGGATACCCCCCACCTTGCTGAGGGAAGGGCCTGAGAGAGAGAGATGTTAACCTGTTAGTCGCCAAACAAGACTTTAGACTCGCTCTCTGATAGGCTGAATTCAAAGGTATCCCAAATGTTGTAATTGGATCCCGCCAAAAACCTGATGGCGGGAACCAATCAGATACGGTATATGTTCACATTTAAATGTTAACCAATGGCAAACTTGTAACCATGGAAATCTGCTGTCCCTCCCCATGACTTGTTTACTTCTGTCTATAAAAAGGCTGCAAAGGCTTTGTTCAGGGCCTCTTAGCGTCACCTGCAACGAGTGCGCGGAGGTCCGGGTTCGAACCTGTGAATAAGCAACCCTTGCCGCTTGGCTTTGACTCTGGTCTCTGGTGGTCTGATTTTGGGGTTCTCTCGAACTCTGGGCGTTTCACTTTCAGCCAGACCAGTAAGGTCTCCTTTATGAGGTTTTTCTGGATATTGGTTGGGCACTCTTTCAGTGAGGCAGTGTCACAAAGACAGACAAAGGGTTGGGGGTGCCCTCTCTAATGAGGGGACCAGTCAGATGTCAGTTCGGTCGTGTCCCAGAAGAACTTAAGGGTTGCTTAGCTGTCGTGGTCTCAGCTTTGGAAACTATTCCGATGCCACCATAGACTGTATGCCGTTTACCACAAAATCGCAGACAGGCGCAGTCAGACTCCATAGGCTTTTTGGGACCTTAAGGGTGCCCACCCGTGGAGCCACAGAATCAAACCCAGCAGGCAAGCCAGACCGAATTGCATATTCACATCTATGTATATACTAGAGGTTACTATATTCCTTCTCCCAGAAATTCTACAGATAAGACTAACAATGACAATGACAAACAGGACAAAACAGATACAGAAGTGGCCACAAAACAGGTTTGTGAGTTTGCTGAAGGGCCAACCGACGTCTCGGTGTGCCCTGGGGGAGGGAACTAGCTGCGTCCAGCTTTTCATTTAATCCCCCAGACAGAAGCACATGTGCATTTAAGGATCCAGGTGATAAGTTGATTTACCTCATTTTTTCTTAATAACAAAAATGGGAGTGCTCGAGGAACTTGAGCAGTGGCCACTAGTTTTCCGACAGAATGGTTACAGAAGCCCCCATGGGAGAGAAAAGATAAGTATTTGTGCTATATGTTCTCCAGCCAACAGTTAAAGTGGAATAGAAGTAGAAACTATGATTAAAATTTCTCCAACAAAATCAGAGTCTATAACTCCAGGAATGATGGTTAGGCCTTCTTAAAGCTGCGCTGCTGCGGCCCAATATTAAGCCAAAGGTGCCTTTAGGCAATGGGCCAAATATGTTTGTCCTTAATTTATAAATGCCACCTCCCTGAGACAAAAAAACATTTTCAGCAAGAGGTAAATCAGCAGCCGCACTCCCTGAAGTTGCAGAGCATAAATCTGACACCATTAAAGGTTTAGCTATCCCTGATGCAGCAGTCATCTCTAAGGGTTGTTAGAAAACAAAGGGGTTACTTGAGGAGTGGGAGGCGCAGCCAATTGAGCCCCGGCATTGTTTTAACAATTTCCGCCCTTGGAGGGCTTCATAGCCTGAGCCA
Source organism: Proteles cristata cristata (assembly GCA_017311185.1). NCBI lineage: Eukaryota > Metazoa > Chordata > Mammalia > Carnivora > Hyaenidae > Proteles > Proteles cristata. The sequence goes on from JAESUZ010004621.1 coordinate 1,214,660, forward strand.
AAGCAGTAGCAAAAACAGCAGCATTACGTTCATGTCCCCCCCGCTCCCAAACAAGCTCTAATATACTCAGCTATACAAGCTCCCTGCCCTTTTAAAGGGCCCAAAACACGTTTACATTCCGAGTTTGCATTTTCAAAAGCAAGTGTCTGGAAAAGTATCTCTGAGATTTCATCACGTCCAACATCCCGCTCAACAGCCACCCGCAATCTAGCAAGAAAATCAGTATAGGGTTCATTGGGTCCTTGCAAAGTTTTTGTAAAAGAAGGCTGAGCGTGGCCAGTAGGTACAACACGGCGCCAAGACCTAAGAAATACCTGGCGCACCTGCTGTAAATCCTGGCCGGAAAATTGAGCCTGTTCTCTCAAGGCTCGAAATTGTCCCTCTCCCATCAATTTATCCTCCAGGGGACCAGGAGGGTTCTGTCCCTCATTAATTTAAGCCTGCTTTCGGGCTTCCTCTTCCCACCAACTCCTTAATTGCAGAATGCAATGCAAGTGCTTGAGTGATAGCACTACATAGAGTCCACAATTTCAAAGGGATTATGTTACCCTTCTGATGCTGTTGCTGTAATTCCTTCTGTGTTAATTTCCATTCCTTTAAGTTTAATTGTACTTTGGGTTGGCACTTAAACCCATAACAATGCTGCTCCACAAGGCGGAATAACTCAAACGGCGACTAGATACCTTCACCCTGATGGAGTGGAGAAGTCCTGTGACTAGCTCCATGTATTGTGCCTTTGCTGATGGGGAATTCCCCATAATTTTCCCGAAAGTTCCCCTGCCTTGGACCTACAATCCCCGAGGGGTACTCACCCTTTCGGTTTCGTTCGCCCTCTGCCCCGCGTTTGGACGCCAGATGTTGCGGACGAAATGACACAAAGGACAAGACACACACAAAAGACAGACACAGACACAACTCCGGCCGGAGGAACAATTCTCCGCAAGCCCCTCTTGTGGTTTATTTTATACCCCGGTAACTGGATACAAACTGAAATCTACAAGATGCATTCCTTTACCAATTAAGGGCAAGTAGCCAAACACCTTTCAAGGACAGGGGGGAGCAAAGGGAGGAAGCGACCACAACATGTTTACTAAGAGGCCTGCTCACAATTCCAGCCTTCTCCTTATTTCTAAGGAGGGCATGTTCCCTCGTTTGCAAGCGGACCATTAAACTTGGATACTGTGTGCAGGCCTCCTGGCAGAGCATCCTGTTTGCAGGAATGCCTTGCCCAGGCAGGGAGCCCCGCGTGCAGGCACATCCCCGCGTCCCTAACCACGCTTTCTTGTGGTCACTGTCGGGCTCCCACACCTTTAGCTGTCATTTCTTCCTGGAATTTCTTTAAAGGAGAGATCTTCTCTTTCGTCATTTTGGCTAGCTTTCTGTCTCTTGTTAATTTTAAAAGCTGTTATGTACTCTGTACCTGCGAGTACTGCTGTATTAAAGAAGGCTCTTTGACTGACCAGGGCCTGTCGATTCAGGGAGTGTTCTTTGAATGGTGTCTCTTGGTCTCTCTTGTTGAGACTTTGGTTATTTTATTTACCTACTCTTAGTGGTATTTGGACTCTCCACCATGTGTACTTTGGCTTGTTTCTTGAGGTAGCCACTATAAGGTTGTTTTCTTAGTGGACTCTGTCTCCTTTTCTTCCCAAACTCCTGGATTCTGTAAGGGTTCCTATGGCTTCAGGCCTTCTCCATTTCAGAGATGGGAGCGAGTGAAATGTAGGGAGCCCCTTACTTCTCCGCCATCTTTTGATGCAGGGAATTTAAATAAGCGTTCATTCATTCCTTCATCTGGTATTCTTGAGTATATCCTACCTGATTGGAACCAGAAGTTCTTTGCAGAGAAATCCCCTCTGCTCCTTGTTTGCTTTCCTGGAATCCTAGGATGGCAGACAGGTTTCCAGTGCCAACTGTCATTGATTAGTAGTGGCTGCCTAGCAAACCTTGTAAGGCTGTGCTTGATGCTTCTTTTTACATAATTCCACTCACATAGAAATGTTGGTAAGGTAGGGGAACATACCAGGGACTGTCGAAATACTGTTCCTGAAAGCTAACGGATCTTCACCTCTCCGTGCTAACTCCGTGCTAAGGCGGGTAAATGCCTTAATAATATTTCATATATTTCATATATCAACATCTGTAGCTAAACAATCAACTTTAGCTAAGCTAATCAAAAGCTAAAATTTTCTTTTGATTGCTATTTATTTTGATTTGCTGTTTATTTATTTTGATTACTATTGGTCTGATATGTCTTATTACATATTTTCAGTCTCATACTTTGAGTGTTCTTATGTGCTAGGTGCCTTTATTTATTATTTTGGTTTTTTACTCATTCTATTAATATATTGTTGAATCCATTTACATTTAATGTAATTATTGATGAATTTGTGTTTGTTTCGTTATTTTAATTTTTATTTCACTTTTTCCTACTGTTTCTAAGTTTATTTTTATTTTTTTTCTGGCACTTTTTTTTGATATCAAGAATTTTAGCAAGCTCTTACATGCTGTGTTGCTTATATACCACTTCGAACTCTCCATTATGTTGACATTATTATAAATCTATTTTCTCTTTTTCTTGGATTTAATAATTTTAAAGACAACATAATTTTAACAAAATTTTTGCTATTTTTTTGTATAGGTTTTACAGTATCTCCTGGATTTGCCTTTTTCTCTTACTTATGTATTGTATCCAAAATTATTTTCAGTCAAGGCTTAGTGTACCAAATTTCTGAAGGATTGAAACTCAAGGAATGTTTTTTTTATCATGTCCTTCTATTTGAATGGCAGTCACCAAGAAGTAAATATTTTCATGTTTCTGCATATTAGAACTTTCTGAGTGAAGAAAATAGAACCCTTGGTTTAAGGACCAACATTGAATGTTCAATGGTGATGGAATGGATGGTGAAAGAACCATACAGAGGGAGATTTTACCTGCCTAGAAATATGTGTTTACATTTCAAAGGGAGATGATATAAAACCATTCTGAGGATTGTAAACCAAGATAATTGCCTTATTTTTCCCTTAGAAAGGTTTATTTATAGTATAAAAGGTAAAAGCCGAGGAACTTCTGGCTTCTCTTCCTAGTAGGATACATTTAATCAGGGAGATAAGATTTATCTCCCTCTCATCGGACAAAAGCTGGCAGATGATCTGAATAAACTCCCAAATTCCTAATTTCAGGGCTCCTTTTCTGCAGTCTTCAACGTACAGGGGTATACAGGACTCTCACAGGAAATGCTTTAAGCAATAACTTGGATCTTAGCTTAAAACCTCACCTTTGCTTCCAGGATAATATCAAATTGTTTTAGTATTTAATACATATTACAGACTTGTCAAGAGTTTAGCCATATGTAACATTCTAGCCTCTTGTCAATACTTTTGACAGTATTTCATTATTTCTCAAATCCATTTTTCTACTAAAAATATTACTAACCCAATTTTTATTCCTTTATTGCTTCTGGCAACTTTCAAAGTGTCTGTTCATGTCTTCATGTGTTTCATGTCTTCATGAACAGACACTTCTCCAAAGATGACATCCAGATGGCCAACAGACCCATGAAACGATTCTCAGTGTCCCTCCTCATCAGGGAAATAAAAATCAAAACCACATTGAGATACCACCTCACACCGGTCAGAGTGACTAAAATGAACAAATCAGGAGACTCTAGATGCTGGCGAGGATGTGGAGAATCGGGCACCCTCCTACACTGTTGGTGGGAATGTAAACTGGTGCAGCCCCTCTAGAAAACAGTGTGGAGGTTCCTCAAAAAATTAACAATAGAACTCCCCTATGACCCAGCAATAGCACTGCTAGGAATTTCCCCAAGGAATACAGGAGTACTGATGCATAGGGGCACATGTACCCCAATGTTCACAGCAGCACTCTCAACAATAGCCAAAACGTGGAGAGAATCTAAGTGTCCATCAATCGACGAATGGATCAAGAAGATGTGGTTTACCTATACCATGGAATACTACATGGCAATGAGAAAGAATGAAATCTGGCCATATGTAGCAACATGGATGGACCTTGAGGGTGTTATGCTGAGCGAAATAAGTCAGGCAGAGAAGGACAGATACCATATGTTTGCACATGTAGGTGCATTAGGAGGATCTTAACGGAGGACCAGGGGGAGAAGAAGGGGAAAAATATTTGGGGAGAGGGAGGGAGGTAAACCATGAGAGATTCTTGAATGCTGAGAACAAACTGAGGGATGATGGGGGTGGGGGAGAAAGGAAGGGAGGTGATGGGCATGGAGGAGGGCACTTGTGGGGATGAGCACTGGGTGTTATATGGAAATCAGCTTGACAATAAACTATTCAGGAAAAAAACACATTTTTAGAAGAATAAAAAATTAAAAAAAAATTTCTCTGTGTCTTTGGCATTCAAACCCATCGTTTTACTGTGGCAAGGTATGTACTTTTTCTTATGCCTTTTCTTTGCCCTTCTAAGGTCTTTTAGGCTGACAGCTTTTATTTTGTTTAATTCTTTGAAGTCTGTTTCTTTGTGACTATTTGAACTGATATTTCTTAACTAATCTAGCTAGCTTTTTAAATATTTATTTTATTTTTGTTTCATATTACTTCTCTGCATATGTTTATTAGACTAATTTTACTTATTTGGTCCTAATTTTTCTTTTACTTTTGCTCTAATTGAATCTTTAATATCATATGTTATTTTTCTTCTGTTTGAAAGGAAAGAAAGAAAGAAAGAAAGAAAGAAAGAAAGAAAGAAAGAAAGAAAGAAAGAAAGAAAGAAAAAGAGATAAAGAAAGAGCTAGGAGAGAAGAGGAGAGGGGAGGAGAGGAGACGAGGGGAAGGGAGAGGAGGGGAGGAGAGGGGAGGGGAGGCAGGAAGGAAAGAAAGACCCAAAATGGAGTCATTTGCCACTACTACAACAAAGCAAGACCTAATTACAAGAGTGTGACCTTTATCCAGTCAATATGGAATTTTCTGCTCAACAATAGTCAGGATATCTGCATGGTAGACTCACTATTTTTTCCCCATAGGAAAGTGACATTTCCTGTAATATGGAAATGTCAAAAATTCAGAAATAACAATAGCTTAGAGAGGTAGTAATTAGGAAAAGTTTACTGTGCAACAACGGAAAGACACTATGCAGACCGGGAACACTCAAATCGAAACATGGAATGAGGCTCAGAGGTTACAAGCAGCTTAAACAGTGAGGAAGCTGTACTGTTTACTTTTCACAGTAATTGGTTATAATATTAGAATTTTTTTAATGACATTATATCAACCCTGGGAAACATTTCAAGATTTGCTTATGATTACCAGAGGCATAAGCAAGAAATGACCCAGGTCAAGTTAGTCTTGTAAAAGAAACTCAATTTAAGCTTTGTTGGTATGACTAAAGTAGTTTTGTGTGGCCAGGGAACTTTTAAGGCTGATCTTTATTTGTTTTTATTTATTTTAACACAATCCTTCTTTTCTTCTGCTAATTATTTCCTTGTTCTGCCCCCATTTCTGCCTATAACAATCTTCTATTTTGTTTCAGCTGCTTGGAGCTCTTTTCTGCTTGCCAGATGGGGTGCTGTCCAATTAATTAATCATTAAATAAAGCCTGTTAGATTTTCAAATTTCCTCAATTGAGCTTTGTTTTTTTAACACTTCTGAAATACTTTGGGAATCTTCAAACCTATTATTATTTTGGCGTGTGAGCTCATTTTCCGTGAAGGTACTGGCTACGCAGTCAGGCAGCACATGTTGGAGGAAAGCCATCTCCAGTCCAGTGAGCCCCACTCAGCTCATGGATGATGCATAATGAGCCCTTGGGTAGAGAGACCTAGGGTCTATAAGAAAACTACAAAAATTAAGCACTCCTAATCCCCACCCAAAGAATTCTTTCACTTCTTAGGGATAAACGGATTAAAATAAGTGTAGTATGGGAAGTGACTGTCTAAAAGCAGATCTTTGTTTGTTTGTTTGTTTGTTTGTTTGTTTTTAAGCTGATCCTTATTGCTACAAAGCTTCTTATCTGGCATGAATTTACTTCTTTTTTTAATTTTTTTTTATTTTACAAATAGTTTATTGTCAAATTGGTTTCCATATAACACCCAGTGCTCATCCCCACAAGTGCCCTCCTCCATGCCCATCTCCGCCCCCTCCCCCACATCCATCAGTCCTCAGTTTGTTTCTCAGCATTCAAGAGTCTCTCATGGTTTGCCTCTCTCCCTTTCCCCCACCATTTCCCCCTTTCTTCTCCCCCATGGTCCTCAGTTAAGCTCCTCCTAATCCTCCTATACGTGCAAACAGCAATAGCACTGCTAGGAATTTACCCAAGGGATACAGAAATGCTGAGGCATAGGAACACATGTACCCCAATGTTCACAGCAGCACTCTCCACAATAGCTAAAACATGGTAAGAGCTTAAGTGTCCATCAACGGACGAATGGATCAAGAAGATGTGGTTTATCTATACCATGGAATACTACATGGCAATGAGAAACAATGAAATCTGGCCATGTGTAGCAACATGGATGGACCTTGAGGGTGTTACGCTTAGCGAAGTAAGTCAGGCAGAGAAGGACAAATATATGAATTTACTTCTGATGACAGCTCCACTGGAATTTGAATAGCACCAGGTGCAAGGACAAGGCACTGTTTGTCCCTAGGCAATGTCAAGGGAGAAACAAAAGCAGAGCTACAACAGTTCCTCTAAATTGTATCTTTCCGCAGCCTCACCTGGCTGTTTCTTTCCCCAGGAAGAAGCTATAGCCCTATAGAAGGCTTCAAAATAATCCCGGCCACACCAGGGGTTTTAAGATCATTTTCTGAAGTTCTCTCTCTCTTTTTTTTTTTTTTTTTTTTTGCCTTTTTAAAAAATTGTTGCTATTGCTGTTTATTTCGTTTTCCCTGGACTTAGACCTATGATACTATCTTAACCTGAAATATTGCTCCATAATTTTTTTAATTAAACTCCCTATTCTGCTATGACCATAGATTTCCATGGAGGAGTAACAAGTCATACAGAGAGACCCCCAGTTCCCTTTGCCCAGTTTCTTCTAATGGTAACATCTTGCAAACTATAGTACAGTATTACAACCAGGGTATTGACATTGATACTGTTAAAGTCATTACAGTATCAGTTAACAGTTAGGTTATTTAACAGTTAAGAAATTAACTGTTAAGAATATTTTCTATACTACAGTATTCCTCAAGTTTTCCTAGTATACCTACACCAAGTTCCCTCCCATCTCCAACCCTCTCCTTAATTCCTGGTAAGTACTAATCTTTTCTCAGTGCTCTCTCCCTGATCTGCGAAATGTGTATAAATAGTACTACTAGTCCATAGCCAAGTATAGAAAGTAACAAGAGCAATATCAATCTCCTTGCAAGCTGTAGCTAGCTGACGTGTGATGAGCCCTCCATTTCACAGGCATCATACTCTGTGGTCTGGTGCAAGCAAAGTCAAATACTACTTTTTAAAAATAATTTATTAGACTTCAGTTCAGCTGCTGGAGATTTTATGAGATAGCCAGGGTCATGAATGTTAAATCAGCCCACTTGTTTTATCAAGTTTTCTTCCATAGCACGTTAGTACAGAGCCCTTATTTTTGTAAAACATATTCATTGACTTCTCATTCTTCCTTCCAGGCCATCCAGCTTAATCTTATCTAACATGCACTAATTGAAAGCTGTTTTCATCTCCTGAGGAATCATATGGCAGCATGGCAAGGTGTTGCAGATTACAGTCTCAATTGTGAATAACGTATAGTAATGATTTCCCTTATTTCACAGAAAGAAAATCTTACAAAGCTCCAATTCTCATCCTGTGGAAGAACCCCTTTCCATGATGCTTTATATTTCAAAGTAGCACAAAACTCTTCCATTTGTTTAATTAAAAAGAATATAGCAGAGGTGCCTGGGTGGCTCAGTCAGTTAAGCATCTGACTTTGGATCAGGTCATGATCTTGCAGTTTGTGGGTTCGAGCCCCACATCAGGCTCTGTGCTGACAGCTCAGAGACTGGAGCCTGCTTCTGATTCTGGGTCTCCCTCTCTCTGTGCTCCTCACCCACTCATACTCCCTGTCTTTCTCTCTCTCTCTAAAATAAACACTAAAACACTTTTAAAAAGATAATACTGCATGATGTATCCTCCTTGAAAAAATCATTACCTATTATTTTATTCCAGTGTTACTACAGTATCTCTATAGCACAATCTTTTCATAAATACAACTGATTCATTTGAATCAATCAAATGATCTTTTGCCATAAGTTCTTAATGTTAAAATTATAATTACATAAGTAAATATTAACCCCGATTTAAACAGGTCTACCAGTTATAACTGTATATGCTCTTCAGTATACTATTAACCACACAATTGTTTATTATTGATATATTTGCCATCACTTTGATAAGAAAAATTATCTGAAACTTCAAAAAAGAGCAGAAAGATGACTATGTGTCTTTGCAATGTCATATTGGAACATTGCCTAGCAGATTCACTTAAGAATTATACTATCTTTGGGGCGCCTGGGTGGCTTAGTCGGTTAAGCGTCCGACTTTCGCTTAGGTCATGATCTCACGGTTCGTGGATTCGAGCCCTGCGTCAGGCTCTGTGCTGACTGCCAGCTCATGCCTGGAGCCTATTTCAGAGTCTGTATCTCCCTCTCTCTTGACCCTCCCCTGCTCACACTGTCTCTCTCTCTGTCTCCTAGAAATAAATAAAAATATTTTTTAAAAAAAGAATTATACTATTCTAAGGATGTACCTTTGTTTGAGTTCACCATATACCACTGATTAAGGCTCAAATTCTCTGAAGTTACGTGTTAAGTTTTGTTTGGAAGAGACATAAATGATTTCTGTCAGAAAAAATAAAGGCTATGGCTTTATTGCCCGGTAGGACATTGTTTCTCCCTTATAACGCTTATTTCAGGATGCTTTTCTCTGTGGATTATGGAAACCTGGTCCTCAAGTGACCCTCGAAGCAACATTGGATCTACCTGAGTTTGCTCCTCCAAAGGGAATCAAAAGTGGCAATAGAAACAAAATGTCAGAGTGCATGACAGGGGGTTACCACAAACTGATGAGTTTTCCCAAAATAGGAACTGGGGCAGGCCCTCCTGGGCAGGGCCCTCATTGACCACTACAGGCTCCACTGGAGGGCACCTTTGGTAGTTGGTTGGGCCAGACAGAGGACGGATGAGTAGCTATCAGATGACAGACTGCCAGAAGGGCCTTCTGAGTGAAGGGAGTAGGGCAAGCAGACAGTCTTCTCCTGCTTCTCCGTGGTCTTTGGCTGAGCTGTGGAGGCGGTGGGTCCCTGGCCGTCTTCAGGCTGATAATGATGCTGCTGTTGGTGACATGGGGCCCATAAGAACCTGCCCAGAAACTTTGCTGACTTATTTCCCCCTAGTTGTTTTCCCTTGTGCTGTTTTGTTTTTGTTTCTGGTTCATGGCCAACTTTGGTTCCGGCTCTGGTGTGCACAATGTCAACAAGTTATTCCCTGTAAGTGGTGACAATATTAAAAAATCTAATTTTGGTGAACTCTACGGAAATGCTGGGCATCTATTCTCCAGTAGGGAGAGACTACAGGAGATCTGGCTTGTAATCGATTGTTTATACATGTTTTGGGTGTCCTCTTCCCATTCACGTGTTCGGTGATTCCCTAGGTCTCACAGGACTCTAGGGCCTTCATTATCTTCATGGCGATGCTTTTTTTATAGTAAAGTGACACGTAGTAGAACCAGCAAGTGAAAAAGTCTCATCATGGGGTCTGGAGGGATCCAGGCATGGCTTCCAAAGTCTTTCTTCACCAGGGTTAGGCAGAACATGCTTCTTCTTCCCTCAGCAGTAAACTGAAGAAGCATGGAGTCTTTCTGTACAGGGAACCCAGCTTAAGACCTAGCTGAGAGTTTTTATTGTGAGCTGGTAATGCAAATACTCTCTACTTGTGCTACTAGCCACAATTACAAGAACCCTATACTCCCCAAAGAAAAGCAGGTGTTCATCATAGATCACACTGTTTCTCCCAACAATCTAGGCAGAGCTCAGTGCCCTGGGCTTGACTAACACCATTAATAATTAATAATAAAGGGAGCATTCTGTAAGCCAAATTCCCACATGTCAGCCAACATCAGTCCCACAAGCAGACTCTTCTAAAGAAATGGAGAATCCAGCAGCAACAAGCCTGTGTGTTAATTTTTTTTCTGCATAGTATGTTTACCAATTCTTGAGCTTAATTCAATTAACAGAATATGCCATACCTACTGGACATGATTTTGAGACACTGAGATCTCTGGGCCAGTGAGATTTTGTGTCCTGCTTCTACTTGTGACCCATGGCTGAGGAGGTTGATCTGAAGTTGTCTGCTGTCGGCTATGGACTGAACTGTGTCCCCCTGAAGTTTATACGTTGAAGCCTTACCTCTCAATGTGATGGTATTTGGAAACACGGCTTTGGGGAGGTAATTTGGGTTAGATAGGTCATGAGAGTGGGGCCTTGGTGATGAGATTAGTGATCTTATAAGAAGAGATAGAGACCAGAAAGCTTGTTCTCATCTGCCAGGTGAAGACTCAGAGCAGGTAGTGATCTACAAGCTAGGAAGAGTCCCCACCACAACCAGTTCACACTGAAACCTTGATCTTGGACCTCCAGTCTTCAGAATTGTGAGAAATGAATGTCTGCTGTTTAGGCCACTGGTCCATGGCATTTATTATGATAGCCTGAGCTGACTAAGACACTATCTGTGTATATATCTGACAATAACTGAGAAAAGCATTTACCTCTAATTGTATGAGTTTAAAAAAATTTCCTTTCTTTCAGATGTATTAATAAGCAGGATTATAAATTATCGTAAATTGGAGATCTCTGGTTCTGACTTGTTTTTAGGAACTAATAAGGGCTACTATCGGGGAGCCAGGGTGGTTCAGTTGGTTAAGCGTCTGACTCTCGATTTCCATTCAGGTCATGATCTCATGGTCATGATCTCATGGTCATAAGATTAAGCCCTGGGAGCCTGCTTAAGATTCTTACCCTCCCTCTCCCTCTGCCCTTCCCCTGACCTCTGCAGCACTCACTCTTTCTCTCCCTCTCAAAAAATAAAAAATAATAATTAAAAAGAATAAGGTGTACTATCATTTTTATTTTGTTCTGTTTTGTTTTGTTTTAATGTCTTTACCAGTTCTGAGGCCCTGGTTGGAGGCTCTTTTGAGCTGCCTTTTTTGAGAAGCTGATCAAACTCACATACCAACCATTTCTTTCAGAGGGTTCTCAAACTCCGGACCATTCTACAGCCTTCCCACTCACTTTGGGACCAGCTACCAGACAACTAGGGACAGCCTCTCTGCCTCAAAGCCTGCCAACATTTTTCAAATTACCCAATCCACAGAAAGCTCATGAAATGTAGGTAACCCAGCCAGGTTTGCCATATTTAAATTCCTCCTTACAGCTCCAGCTTGATTTCACATGTCCCCAGATATAACCTCCTATGTGGCTTCACCTGACAGCCTTCTCTCATTTGGAACTTTAAGTATCTTTCATCTGAGTGTCTTGTGTGTTCTGCCATCAAAAGAATATCATAAAACATAAGGTTTATATAAATATTAGAAAATACAAGCATTCCATTGGAGGCGGGAGGTAAAGGTTCTATTACTTTGTATGTGCTCTTCCTGGTTCCTCCCCCTTTACCAGAGAATTAAACCTAATTCCTTAAGGCATCTTCTGTACATAATGAATTAACTTCCCTCAGATATACCTACAATAGTACTAAGTATGTAACATCTTTGAGGAAATTGAGAAAATAGTTACACAAATAATCTTCCATATCCTGTGGTTCAAATCAGGAATCACAAGCTCTTAAAGAGAAAACACTTTCTCTCAGAAACTATTGGCTCAGAAGTATTTTTACATATGAATTCAAGGTCACATGCTCAAAATGAATCCTTGGGGAAAAGTGAAATTGGTTGGATATCTGGGGTTTTATAAACAGCTGTATGCCTTCCTGATTTTTATCACTGTAAGGTATAAGAAAAACATTTTTTTTAGATTTTGATTTGTTTTCTCATGAAGAGGCTGCTAATATGAATGCACTAAAATTCTACACCAGTTTATTGCTCAGATTAAATAATATCTTCTATATAAATTTTAAGACCATAAAAGATATAAAATAATGTGTTCAATTCATTATAATACTGGCAAACTTTTAAATATAAATAATAGGATTTTTTTTGTCAACCTAATTAAATTTCCAAGATCTTTAGTTAAATTTGAGACCTTGATTAATATCAGAATTAATGAATAGGTTACATCTGGATGCATGGATTATATCCAAGTAACACAGAACACTGAAAATTTGGTCACCAAGCATACTTTTTATTTTAAAAATTACAAGTTGTCTATACCTTTGAGACATGTTATAAATGTATTTTTTTTAATATTTTTTATTTATTTCTAGGAGAGAGAGAGACAGCGTGAGCAGGGGAGGGTCAGAGAGAGAGGGAGTGACAGACTGAAACAGGCTCCAGGCTCTGAGCTGGCAGTCAGCACAGAGCCCGACGCGGGGCTCGAACCCACGAACCGCGAGATCATGACCCAAGCGAAAGTCGGCCGCTTAACCGACTATGCCACCCAGGCGCCCCACCTTTGAGACATGTTAAAATGAACATTTTTATTTTTGTCACTTTAAGAATGTAAAAGGAAGGTGACCTTAGAGGTTGTATAATGTGTATTTATGAGCTTCCCTGGTCCGCTGACATTTTTGTATAAGGTAGACAGTTTTCAGTAAACTACCTCTCATTTTTCGCTGTGAGGTAGAACTTGCCACTTTGGTTAAAAGTTGTGATTAACGTGGATGGATGAGAATCTATGCAGAAAAGTAATAGAAAATAAACACAACTGTGTATACAAGTTAATGGAATGTATTTGTTTTGTTGTTATTTAAAGGAGATAGACAATAGTCTTGTCCTAAAATAAAATGTCAAGTTGTTCCAGAATATGAAAGAGCATAGGGAATGACAAAAGCATGTTTATAGCCAACTGTAGACTTGAAAAAAATAAATTTTCTTTGACTTGGATTATAATACCCAAAAAAGGATGTGTCTATAAAGAAGCAACAAAATTTGTGGGTGCAATTTTGATGGGTTTAATCATAAGGGGGGGGAAAGTTTGTGAGTCCTTTACGGCCAAATATTATATTAATGCAGTCCCAGAACTTGGATTTTCTCTCTGCTAAAATGAGAAATTGATCTTGAAGTGTTCAGCAACTCTTAACAAGAAATAATAAAAGGTTATTCTTTCACTTCTGTGCAATTTTTCAAACAACAGAGACTTGGTACCTCGTGAGAATAACTTTTTGTTTGTTCTGCTGCCTTTGTAATTATGCCCCTGATTGTTTTTTTTTAAAAAACACAAAGAATAAAAGTTACTTCTGAAAGAGCAGATATCTAATAATTCGGTTACCTTTGGCTATGTTCACTTTAAAATATTCTTCTGACATTATGATTAATAAGTAGCCAGGCTACAACCATTTATTTTTCTTAGGGACCTATGTTCCTCTCTTAATTAAGTGTCTAATCCCTTTTGATAATTCTTTTGATTTTTCTCTCCTAAAATCAGATATTAGATTCAGAAAAGTATTGTTTCAAGATATCTTTAAGATCTAAATAATGTTTGGGGTTTTCTAGAAGTCCCTGGGTACGTGCAAAGATTCTTTCATCTTATTGAAGGGGGAATACTAATAATAATTAGGTTGTTTGATGTACTCAATATTTCTTAATTAGTTGAACACAATTGTAAGAGCTACTTGGGAAAAACTATCAAATCAGGAAAAATATGTCTTTCTTAAGTTAGTTTTATACAGGAAAATACCATTAACACAAATATATTTCAGAGATTATCCACATTACAGAAAGACTTGAAAGTCTTCAAGATTGAGGCAATGACCTCATTCTTAATAATGTTTGACCCTCAGGAGAAACCTAGATCAAATCCTTAAGATACCATTGTGTGTTATAACCAACAGAAGATTTTACTCCCATTGAATTTCATAATGTTGCGGTAGTAAGAAATTAATCACTGCCATTTAGTCTCACCATCAACAGATGGCTTATACTTTCATGTTTGCCTAAAAGCTCATTATAAGCTACAGTCTAGAAATGTGGTCCTCAGAAATGAAGCATGTTCTTAAGGCCTCAGAGAAAAGACTGTATTCATTACTGATACTTCCAGGGATAGATTTTTAAGCACAGGCTTCTAAGTTAACATCACTTAGATAACTATTAGATTTTACCAGGGGACCCATTCAAGATTTCGAAAGCTCTTTTTAATCAAGAAGCATACAACTTCATGAAAGCAGACTGCTGATCAAGATCCAGTGGAAAAATAATTGAGTAAGTAGGACTGAATGAACTTATAAGAAAAATCTAATTGTGATTATTCACTTTGGAAGAGGTTTGGTAATATTTTTAATGTACTGTTTTCTTATGGATGCATGAGCAAGCCATTTCTATGACTAGAATATGCTTTTTCAAGTTAAAATAATACTTTTTATATATGGTATCTTGTATTCATCAACTCATCAGTGAACAGGTACAGATACCGAGTCTCTACTTTTCATAGCAATGTAGTTATTTACATAGGTTCACTAGGATTCTGTCCTTTTTAACCAGAATATAATTAGGTAAATCAGTTGTGCAGTAAAGAACATGGTTAGAGTATCATATCTGAGAATAAATTTCATGCATTCATATATATAAGAAAAGTCCACAATTAAGGGAAAAGAAGTGGTACCTTTTTTTGGACCAACGTATACAAAGCCCTTCCAAGACACTGGCCTGATGATAGAGGCTCTTCTTTACAGATATTAAGGAAGGTCGTTTCCTAATAGTTCAGGAACTTCAGCAGATTCTGAAGACTTCAAAAAGAAAGAAATTCACCAACATTACATGTACTGAAAGCAAAACTTGGTAGAGATGAATCTCTTGTGTTTTGTTCCTAAACTTGAGAAAGAAGAGAAAATAACAAACTTTCAGAAGTTCAATCCTATCTTCTTATGAAAGCTCCACATCAAATTTAATTCTGTGGCTCAGTATTCTTCCAACTCAGTATAACTCTAGATTTGAGGACCATTCAGAAAGGACATGAACACATGCTACCTCATACCTCTTGCTGAATCTATATAAATGAAATATGAGGCCAGCCTTTTTGTGATAAACAACGTAATCTCTAATGATCATTTAAAATCACAAGGAAAGTTTGTTTAAAACTACCCTAAAATGTGTAAATAAGGAAAAAAGGATGACTGTTTGCCTTTTCAATGTTATAGTACTGGAGCATTGTCTAATAGACCTACCCAGAGATTATTTCTCTATATGATATGCTCTAGATTGATCCAGTATTTGCTCATGATTAGTGATGGACTCTGTGCAATTAAATGTTCACTTTAACAAGGTTTTATCCAGAGCTTTTTTTCTGTTTGTTGTTCAGAGATTTTGTCTGTTAGAGATGCAATGATTGCAGTCTGATAGAAAAGGTTACTATTTTTATTGATCTATAGTATATTAATGAGTTCTGTGTCTAACTTTTATTTCAGCATTCCTTTCTAAATTAGCAATACAAATCTCTTTGATGCTTTTTGATGTACTTTAGTTATTCTATTGGTTCCCTCATTAATGAGTTAAATACATTTGACATGTTCTCACTGTGATTCATGGCTTTGATGCTTTAAAATTTTTACTTTGGATGGTGTATTTGTTTGCAAGAGTAAATTCAGACATAGCTATTAGCCCCTAAATACCATATTTGTAATTTAAGTAAAGTGCCATCTAGCATATGGAAAAGGTAGCACTTGCTGGTAAGTTTTGTAAATACATTGTAATATAAGTCTATAGACATATGTTTTATTGAAGAAGCCAATCATAATGTTCACCAATATAGTTGGAGTTTGAGTAATGTTTAATTAAAGACAAATACTGTTTTTCTGATGTCCTATTACAAGTCTTTTCTCTTTTTGGTTTATTGGTGGCAACATCATTATTAAAAAATAATTCTACAATGCTAATTTTATCATACACTTCCAGGAAGGAATTATTTTCTATAAATACTTGCTTTGTGTTGAGCCCTGTGAAAAAACTTGGGGCTATTTTTGTCTCTGGTTTACCTTTCTAGATATTATCTATCATTTAAAACTCAGTTTGAAACTCTGGATCTATGAAACGTTTCCTTAATCCTTTTAATAAAGTTATTTGTGATATAGCTCTAATCATATACTTTTATATTCTTGGTTAGTGATTTCTATTTTTTTTTTTATTTCTAGATAGAGACAGCGTGAGCAGGGGAGGGTCAGAGAGAGAGGGAGAAACAGACTCTGAAACAGCCTCCAGGCTCTGAGCTGGCAGTCAGCACAGAGCCCCACGCGGGGCTCGAACCCACGAACCGCGAGATCATGACCTAAGCGAAAGTCGGACGCTTAACCGACTAAGCCACCGAGGCGCCCCAATTAGTGATTTCTATTGAAATTTTTTGTTCATATGTTCCCCTATTTGATGTTGAGTATAAGGAGAGTGACTGTGTCTAATATCTGAACAAACTGACCTATTTCACAAAGCCTATTAAACTGAATCAGTGATTCCTTTTCAAAGCATTCTATAATATTGAAAGCCTCCTGGATTATATTATCAACCATGTCTACCTCATAACAGCTATTACATTTTTCTCTTAATGTTTTTAAATCACGTGTGATTATTTAGCAGCTAGTCTTTTTTTTCCCTTAAAAAGTTTTTTTAAGTTTATTCATTTTGAGAGAGAGAGAGAAAGAGAGTGCATATGCTTGCAGGCAGAGGAGGGACAGAAATAAAGAGAGAGAATCCTAAGCAGGCTCAGCAATGTCAGTGTGGAGCCCGAAGCAGGACTCAAACTCACAAGCCATGAGATCATGACCTGAGCCAAAATCAAGAGTTAGAGACTTAACCAACTGAACCACCCAGGTGTCCCCACCCTGTTTTGTTTTGTTTTGTTTTGTTTTCAGATGGACTTTAAGGTCATTGAAGGCAAAATCTGTGACATACTGAATGATACTTGTATTCCACATGGCAGTATTACATTGCCTTCACAATAGTAGATAAATAAATATTTGTTAATTTGATTTTATCCTTTGAACATTGCTAATTTTAATTTTTTCTCATTTTTGAGAACACAACTTTCTAACTTGTTCACAAATTTCTTTCTTTCTTTTCTTCTTTCTTCTTTCTCTCCTTCCTTCCTTCCCCTTCCTTCCTTCCTTCCTTCCTTCCTTCCTTCTTTCCTTCCTTCTTTCCTTCCCTTCCTTCCTTCCTTCCTTCCTTCCTTCCTTCCTTCCTTCTTTCTTTCTTTTCTTTCTTTCTTTCTTTCTTTCTTTCTTTCTTTCTTTCTTTCTTTCTTTCTTTCTTTTTCTTTCTTTCTTTCTTTCTTTCTTTCTTTCTTTCTTTCTTTCTTTCTTTCTTTCTTTCTTTTTCTTTCTTTCTTTCTTTCTTTCTTTCTTTCTTTCTTTCTTTCTTCTTTCTTCTCTTCCTTCCTTCCTTCCTTCCTTCCTTCCTTCCTTCCTTCCTTTTCTTCTTCTTCTTCTTCTTCTTCTTCTTCTTCTTCTTTTTCTTTCTTTCTTTCTTTCTTTCTTTCTTCTTTTTTCTTCTACATGGGACATGTACATTGTCCTGAATATAGGCTAGGCTTCCAGTGTTTTCTGGAAGTATTCAAATACACCAGGAATTTAAAACTGCTACTTCCAGTGAAGCTTAGTAGATGAATTTTATTCCAGGTCCCATGCTAATATTAGACTCTGCATCACTGCATAAAATATAAACAAATCATAGGCCAATATTTGCCAAGCATGTGATTTCTAGGAGGCACCATTTTGTCTTCTTTTTCCAGGCAATGGTTCCGTATCTACCCTCTTCTCTCATTATATTTCCAGCTGGTGGATGGTTACTCATTAATGTGTATCATTTACAGTGATTGCTTAATTTCTCCCTTACAATATTGTGTAGCCAACCTTCTGAGGCTTTGTGAAGGTTTCGAGTTAATAAACAGTAACCAATAATAGAGTTTCAAATTTAATATCTCTTTTCAATATCTAATTAGTCTTTCATCCTTACTACCACACCAAAGTTTTATGTCTTGTTTTGTTTTGTTTTTAGCAAAGTCACCAATTTCCTACAATGCCCTAAATCCAATGGTCAATTTATCATCCTTGTGAACTTGACCAACATATAGCATTTGACACAGCTCATTCATATGCTTTCTTCCTTTTCTGTATAAGTCATTCATTTTCTTCCTGTGTCACTGGCTTACATTCTCTCCTCATCTCTGATCTCTTAATGCTTGGGTGTATAGTGAACAGGCTATTTTGTACTCAGTGTCTAGGTAACTTCATCTAATCTCATTTAGTAACATAGTTTTAAATCATCCATGGGCCAAAAATTCTGTTTCTCCTCCTAAACATCTTTCATCCACTTATATGCATCTGGAATTTAAAATGTCCAAAACTGAGCTTGAGACCTTTCTTCTAAATGCATTTCCCTTGCAGTCTTCTCCATTCCAGTTATGGGCAACGCCACCCTTCCAGCTACTCAATTTCCTTTCCTCTCTTATCTTACAACTAATCCATCAGCAGTCCTACTTCAGAATATACTCTGACCATATTGACCACATTTGTGTCTGGCTCTCATTCTGGCCGAATCCAACACCCCCACTATAACAGTGGAAACAACTTCTAGGCTATGCTCTTTGCTTCTGCCTTCGCCTTCCTTGCCATGTCCTCAACCAACAACATGTAGGGCAATCCTTTAAAAATAAATTAGACCATGTTGGGGTGCCTGGGTGGCTCAATAACTTCAGCTTAGGTCATAGTCTCACAGTTCATGGGCTTGAGTCCTGCATTGGGCCCTCTGCTGAAGCCCACTTCAGGTTCTCTCTCTCCCTCTCTCTCTGCACCTTCCCTGCTCTGTCATGGCCCCCTCCCCATCAAAATAAATAAATAAATAAAATAAATAAATAAAAAAAAATTTTTTTTAAAAAAAAGATCATGCCACTCTCATTCTCTCATTTCCAAAATCTTCATCTCAGAGCACTTCACTTACTGTTCCCTTTGCCTGGAATGCTCTTCCCCCATATATCCATGATTTCCTTTCTCATTTTCTGGGTTTTTACCATATTCTTAGGAAGGTCTTCCTTCGTCACCTTGCTTAAAATTGTAATAACACTTCCCCACAACATACAGACTTCTTATTCCCCTTCCAAACCTTCTTTTAATTCATATTTATCATCCTTTAATATACCATGTGTTGTACTTTTTTTCTTTTTTAATTATTAGCCTCATCTCTTCAGTAAAATGTAATCTATCTCCCTAAAGACAAGGCTATTTATATAGTTTTTTCACTACTATATTTCCAGTATCTGAAGAAGTACTTGACATTTAGAAGGGATCAGTAAAGGTTTATTGGATTACCTAATTAATTAGTTTAAAGACATCACATAGGACAAAACCACACTAAGCTTTAAAATAAATGTGTGTGTATTTTCTATACAGATATGGTGACAGTTGGAAATAATGAGAAGCCATAAAAACTTATGATATATTTGCATGTAGCATTGTGTTTAACATAATCTGTGGTTATTTGTATCTGTTTCAATTTGCAAAGGGTTTTTAGCAGCTGTTTCAGCTTGGATGTTGACAGGTATTTAAGTGAGTCTGAAATGGGTGGGACAATTAATTGCCCAACCTCTAACCTCTCATCCGACCACCCAGCAAGGCACTCACTCCAATTTCAGATTATCTTTATGGACAAATTATCTCTACATTCACTTCAATGTCATTAGGCACTCACTTCAATGTCATTAGGCTTCTAGAAGATTTTTTTTCAGATACTAAATGGAAATATGCCATGGTTTGTTAATAATTATTTCCTCTTGTCTTCATTAAGGAACAACTGATCATCATTATCATCTTAAGATAGCTAATGATTATTCATAAATTTATTATTGCTGTTGTTCCACTTAAGTCTAATATATGTGTATAGATACATACACAAGTATATAAAAATATGAATTTATATTTTGTGTTTAAACCTTCAAAATTACCAGCTGTCCTCCAAAGCCTTTTCTCCTCCAAGCATCAAATGTTGCTGTTACATTTATAAAAGTCATTAACATAAAAATTGCTAAGTGATACCTGAAAGCATTATTAATGGATATAGGAATTTGGTTTTTATTTTTAAAGAATTTGTTTTCTTAATTGTGACACTTTATCATCTTCTGAAAAATGACCTTAGTTACTATCACAATAATACAAAATTTCATAGATTCTCAAAATCATAGCATCTCAGAACTGGAAGGCAACTTAAAGTTACCTAATTCAGTGCTTGAATGTTCAAATTGGGTGGTTTAAGTGATTCTGTCAGTTTGTGCCAACCTGACACAAAGGAAAGTGACGACTGGAAAAGAATGTCACACAAATCGCTCATCTTTGGAGAAGAGCTATCATGCCCTGGATAAAAGATGTCCTTTTAAGCTTTGTCCCTGTCTGAGAGCAGACAGGGAAAATTCAAGCAAAAATTCACATCACCTTGTATTACCGTCAGAAGGCTACTCTTGTCCCTTAATACTTTAACCCAACCTGAAGCTTATTTGTATAATACTTGGTTTTCTCCTTCCTATTAGAAATGACAGATCTCAAAGCAATGGCAGAAGAAAAACTTGGTAGTGACCACAGAGAGGTACATATAGACCCGTAGGATATCAAATCACCCACATATTTGCATATGCCTCATGGATTTATACACTTGTTGCTGTAGAGGTGCCTAACAGATGCCCAAGGCAATAAGGAACAACCTAATTTCTAAAGACACCAGGGAAGAGTCCACATGTAATATTCATATGTTCAAGTTTGCATTCATAGTTTATTTGATGATGATGATAATGAAGAACAGTGATGAAATTTGTAGGCATAAATTTGATCATAGTATTTTTACCCGATAAAATTTATAGACCCTCACCTGAATGATCTAACATTATCTCGGAATCAACACATAAAAAACTTAATCTATGGGACGCCAGAGTGGCTCAGTCGGTTAAGCATCCAACTTTGGCTCAGGTCATGATCTCACAGTTCGTGGGTCTGAGCCCCACATGGGGGTCTGTGCTGTCAGCTCAGAGCCTGGAGCTTGCTTTGTATTCTTTGTCTCCCTCTCTCCCTGCCCCTCCCTGAATCATGCTCTGTCTCTATCTCTCAAAAATAAATAAACATAAAAAATAAAC
Source organism: Proteles cristata cristata (assembly GCA_017311185.1). NCBI lineage: Eukaryota > Metazoa > Chordata > Mammalia > Carnivora > Hyaenidae > Proteles > Proteles cristata. The sequence goes on from JAESUZ010004621.1 coordinate 1,235,908, forward strand.
AAACAAACAAACCCCCCCCCAAAAAACCTAGTCTAATGTCATGTCAACTTCTTTTCCCATTCCAGACTTTCCCCCTGTCCTGCTTCTGTTAATGTTACTGTAATTTAAGTAAAAAAAAAAAAAATCTTAAACTGATCTTTGACTCATTTCCTCTCTTCAATATCTATATCCAATAATTTAACAAATATTAGTTTCCCCTACTGCTGTATAGAAGAATTTCCTCCTTGGGGCACCTGGATGCTGTACTCGGTTAAGTGTCCAAATCTTGATCTCAGCTCAGGTCATGATCTCACAGTTTGTGAGTTTAATCTCCATATCGGGCTCTCCACTGATGTTGCAAAGCCTGCTTAGGTTTCTGTCTCTACTTCTCTCTTACCCTCCCCCACTTGTGCTCTCTCTCTCTCTTTCTCAAAATAAATAAACATAAAATTGTTTTTTAAAATAAAAGAATTGCTTCCATCTCAATTTGACTTTCAAGTATCAAGTTTAGGCTTTAATTAGGTTTTGCTTTGATTTTTACAACTTGCTTCTCACTGTCCAGTAATCCCATTTTTAAATTAATCTTTCTAAATGAAGCTCTGGTCATGTTATTACATGCTATTAGCTGCCTCAAAAAACATCAATAAATCACCTTTGGACAAAAGTAAATGCAACTTACTCCATTTTGAATGTGGTGTCCTCTACAACATGATTAAATCCATATTTCCTCTCTTTCTTCCTTCAGTTCTCTAATTCCCGTAGTTCTCCAAAGTGAAATGCTGCAGATTCTGCCTCAGAGTTCACAACCTCCATACTCATTCTGTTCCATTTTTGAAGTCTCCTTTGGCTTTTCAAAATTCTTTCTCCTCCCTCAACATCTACCTCACGTTTTCCCATGGACCATTTCCTTACTTTCATCCCTTCTCCTGCATCCCCAGGTTGGTAAGAATTTCTGTTTCCTTGCATCCCTATAAACACAGTTGTAACTCCAAAGCTGTCATTTCTTCCTTGCTTTAGGTATATATGTCACTGTTATCTTCCCCTTCCTCAGCCACTAGTTGCATGCTCCTGAAAGCAGAAATGGGGAAATAGTCATCTTCACATTGTTAAGCCCTCAGTGCACTTCTGACACTTGATTGTTATTAAATATGAGGATATTTGAATTGGATAAATGTACATTTAATCTCTCTTTTCTAGTTCAGTTATATAGAATACATATGTGGAGCAGTAAATGAAGAAAGGAAAAGACTCCAGACATCTAGGTTTACTTTAGCAAACCAGACTTTGACAGCTTTGCAAAGAGTGAAATACCAAATCTGATTATGAGGTCCATGTAATGAAAGCAGATGACCTCTAGGCATCAGTATCTCTAGTGTATCAGCAGGTAGCAAATCCATACGTTTGGGTATGCCTAGTGATAAACCTTCATACAGTCACTTCAAAATTGATAATTGCACATAATGAGGCTGCTGAAAGTGTGTCATTTGCTTCAAGACGAACAGTGCCAGCTCTGGTTCAAATTCATTAAGAAATATTTTCTTTTGGGTGTTTCCTAATGAGAATGTATCTTGGTGCCAATAAACTTCCCACGTGATTAATGCTGGAAGGCAGAGTGCCTTAGGAAACATTATTGCCAACCCCATTCTTTAATATCTTAGAAAATCACTGATGCCTGAAATGTAATTTTAGAGTAGAAAAAGAGGTAAAAGAAGTAGACAACACTAAGATAATATTCTAGGGGCTAATTGTGGCATTGAGGAAACTTCTTGCCAAACTTTAGTGTATATGTCCACTGGGCTTTTGGACTTTTCAACTGAAATGTCTGACATCAATCTCAGTTTGAAAGATTTTGCTGTTAAAAAAAATGTGAATGTCAGGACTGGAGTTTTACTTTTCTTTGGTCTGTGTTACCCAGCCCCTAGGCTGAAAATTTTTTTTACAAACACTTAAGTGATCAAAAATTCCATATTTTGTTTTGTTTTGTTTTTTGAATCTTTTTGTAATCAGTCATCTTTGAACAATGGTTTGAAGGGAGAAACTTGTGTCCCCATAGCTTAAGTAAACCTCAGGGAGAAAAATAGTATTTTTCTACCATTTTATTAAATGTCTGAGATCCTTTGCATTCCTTCTTTCATTCCTGTTTCTTTCCCTTTGTGTTGCATTCATTCATGGGAATGGCTATTAATCAAAAATATATTTTTGTGTCAGGCACATACAAAGATGAATTAGGTTCATAGCCCATAAGATTACAATCTACAAGAAGAAAAGAGCCACAAAAAGAAACAAATGCAATAGTATGATATGGGTCCTCTGATCTAAGTAATTACTGAGTAGAGAAGATCTAAAGGAATTGCTGATCAGTTTTTTACCTGGATTAAAGTCAGAAAATCTTCATTGTCTATGAAGAGTGATCAATGAATTGAATCCTCCATGTTGAACACATTTAGTAAGTAGACCAATAGGTAATGAAGATCATTCTGAGTTGAGGAAGCAATTGTGATCAATAGCTTGGTAATAGCAACATGGTGCATCAAGGGCACCAGACATCATCAGGTGTGTTGAGGATACAGAGGGACCATGACAGAGGATAAATCTGGATTACTCCAGATAAATCTAGATTTCATTCGAAAAATGAAATTCTTTGCATCACTCTCAAAAGCAAACTTGCCTTTTCTCATCTCAAAAGTGTACTATCTGTCTCTTCGATAAACTTCACTGGCACTGCTCAACCACTGTCTGGGCCGTCCTTGAATTCTTTTTTGGGGGGACAGGAAGGAGAGCTTCTGGCACCTTCCCAGAGGCAGGCCTGGGTGGAGGTCTCAGGGCTCAGCGGTCTCCCCAGGTCACCCAGCAACACTTACAAACCAGCTTCTTTTTTTTTTTTAATATGACCGTTCCTATAGCCCCTTGCATTAGGTGGTAGCATTCCCATTTTATCGATTGCAATAACAAGGCTTAAGAAGTAAACAATTTGCCTAGGTTACACCATGTAGTTAATAAGTAGATTTTCTATGTGGTTCCCAATCCCATCATGGATTCCAGTTAATGAGCTAGATAAAGGTCTATTTATCAGGGGCTGAAGCATAATATTGTTTATATATGGTAGAAACAATGCATTCTGCCTCTGGAGGGTTTGTGGAAACAGAACTTTGATTATGGCACTGTGAATTAGCAAAATGCTGGGTTTGCATTTTTCCACACAAGATTCTCTGCTTCTCAGAGGACCATTGATATTCCTGTGCCACTGAATACAAGGTGCCCCACAAGTGAATAAAAATTGGGTAGTGGACTGCTTTCAGGAGCATTCTCATTTTTCCACTTTTGCCTCTCATTTGCTGTGTAACCAACTTAATGTAATAGTCCCTCACCCACAGGAGTGAACTTAAATTTTACTAAAACTTTAAGTACTATTTGTGGCCATCTAATGAATTGCTAAAGGATTTTGACATAATCTAATGTAATGTTTAATACAACCACCTGGAGTTATAGTTCTGCATGTCAGACAATAGAAAAAAATATCTTGGGAGTGTTCTAGCTTTTGGTCGCTAATATATTTTCTCAGATGTAATGTTTTTATTTCTATTTCTTAGAAAAATCAACTCAAAGTTCTTCTCCAGAGAACATAACTCAGTCAAACCCCAGGGCTTTTTAGTGTATATTCCAGAAACTAGTGGTGTTACTGAGGAAGCAAGTGTTTCAAAAGATAACTTCTGCAAAAATAAAATCTGGCACCATATCCAATTTGAGAAGACTATTATGGAAATAACTAATTTAAACATAGAATCAACTTTGATACAAGATTATAGCTCGCATTGAGGCTTTCTCGGAAATCACAATGCCGAGGTGAGTTCTTGTAGAACATATCCTAAGTGATGCCAAATAATAGAGATACATCCTAAGGCTTTTATTTTAAAAGTCTAGGTGAGAAATGGAGCGAACGTTTTTTATTGTAATTTGTGTGTTGAGGGGTCCGCAAGACCACCCCATGGTTTGATGATTTATTAGGTGGTCCCGCAGGACCCAGCCTATAGTTATGTTCATGGCTGTGATTTATTACAGTGAAAAGAGACAAAGTGGAATCAGCAAAGGATAAGGCACGGAAGGTGACATCTGGAAGAAACCAGATGCTTCCAAAAGCCTTCTCTCGGGAGATACATGTAGGATGCACTTAATTCCTCCAGGAACGTGTGTGAAATATTGTCTCCAATGATGCCCATTAGAAACTCAGTGCACACTGGGGTTGGGCACATAGCACCCTCTACCTAACACATGCCAAAATTCCAGACTCGGAATTTCCCAGAAGGGAAGTAGGTGTTCAGCACAAACCACTTTAGGCATGTGAGTCACTCTTACTAGTTCTGGGAATGGTAAGAACCCTCCCCAGATCCAAGGCCCCAGACATCAGCTAGGGCCAACCTTGAAAGCACATCTAATTTGCCATACTGTCTAAGGTGAGCAGGCTCAGGTCTGCTGTGTTAAGTTTTTCTACACACTGTGCTTGCTAATGCCACTGTCTGCCCCTGGGGCTCGCTCACTGGACCAAACAGAACTGAGAAAGAAACACTGAAATTTGCAGAGAAAGAGGGGACAAGAAAAGCCGGGTCCTCAAAGCAACGTGTGCAGGCAACGATTACTGAGCCATTTCCCCTGAGAGAGCCTTGAGCCTCCCCTAAGCTCCTGACATGTCGCAGGTCTCTGTGCCTGGAACTGCACCTTATGTTGAGAGCTTCCAAGTGAGGGGCACTGACCTTTTTTCACGTCCATTTGCTCTTGGAAATAATCATTAATTTTAATAGGTTCAGATCACAATGCTAATGTCATTTGGCATGAAACCATTTTTCTCCTTATCAGACCTAAGTGATAGTCATTGTTTTCCATCCTCAGGAGGGACTCCCAGCATCTCCTGGTTCACTGCCTGGCTTCCCAGTTCCCCAGTAACTCTAAAATCAGAAGGATAAATTCCAATTGGCTGACCTCAGACTCTTGGCTCAGGGATAATAGGAGCTAATTTAGTTCTTCATGATGATATGATAATGCTCTTTCTCAGGGGTATGAAATGGAAATCAGCTCCCATGTGAAACACCAAGAGGAAGGAAACCACGGAAGCGGAAAATAAGTTTGGCGCTTTGCAGCTACATTTTGCTCTTTTTCTTTAAACCCTAAAACTGTGTTTGCATGAGGTTTGGATTAGGAGTCAGCAGGAAAAGGTAAAGGAAAAAGAATGCCTGCAATTACCACTGTGACAGTCCTCCATTTTTCCCTGGGGGCCAGTGCATAAGAAGAAAATGGATGACAATTTGCTAATTGTTCTGAAGTGTTTCAGACAGGTCTGATTTTACACAAAGGAACGCAATTAAGTACTCTGAAATACCCTCTCCAACACAAGAACATCTCCCTGGGGAGAATAGGAAGCCAGGAGAAAGGATTTCAGAATGAGGTTTTACCAATTGTTCTTATAATCTCCATTCCTACCTCATAGGCTTTGAAAAAGCTGAAGATACTTTGAGAAAAAATTAAAATATACTTCTGCAGATACTTTTTCAAGTAGTTTCTAGAGACTTTAATTTTGCTGTTTTAGATAAGGTTCTGAATTATATTCAAAGTGTATCACTTTGCCTGTCATCCCAAGCACTAAAAAAACATATTTTATATAGCACTCCTGCAATTTCAAAGTTTCTCATGCTCTTGCATTTATCCAAAGTCTGAAACATTCAAAGAATATTACTTTATCAAACAATGTTAGAGGAACTTTATATTTACATTATTCCGTGATTTTAAAGGCAGAATTCCTGCAAAGCACCATTACCCATATGAGTAATCACGTGGGTGCTTCTCATTTCATACCTACTACAATTTTTCTCCAGAGCCTGATACCATTGTTGATGCCATCTCTAAGACATACTTCCACGTCCTCAACTCATCTTTCTTTCAAAAAGAATAGTCCATTTTCTGGTTATTGCACTCAGTCCCCTTTTTGTTTTAAAATCCTTCCACTGAAAACCGTAAGAAAATTATTCATCTGGCTTAATTTTTACAAAGACATAATACAGCAATAATTTCAATTTGATAAAAAAAATTGTATTTATTCTTTTTGCTAGTGTTCCTTGAATTATAAAAGGGAAGCCTGACCTGAGAAGAATATGGATTCGGGTCACTTCAGCTAATCTGTGGTGTTGGAACATGTGTACAAAACTAAGCAATTTAGACAGCCCCTGCCTTAGTAAAGCTAAACAAAGAATATTGAAAAACCAGGAGAGACAGCTGGGTGACAGGGCAAACTAAAGCATTATGTACAGACGTTGACCAGACATGAAATAACCCTGGATCAGACTACATCTATAGAAACTAACACTTCAGGTTCGAAATGTTTGCGAGGTGCTGGATATCTAGACATTTACTTAATATTCTTTCACCAGCCCTGCCTTCTACTGGGGATCTGAAAATTCTATTGCATTTCATACTTTGTCCAAAGTGAGGCCCAATCCAGAATTCTCCAACCTACTTTCATACTCTGTATTGGCAGATTATTACATTTTTTTTTCTTAGAAATGCAATTCAAGAAGACATACTGACGAGTTAGGCTCAGTATGAGCAGACAGAGAAGTCTTTGTGTTGGAGAAGGTATTTCAGAGAACTTCATTTAAAATGAAAAGTGGCTCCTTCTGTAGTAGTCAATGCACACTGGCCAGAAAATGGTTATTCGGTTTACTTATGTCATTTTTCTTATAAAAGATCAATAAGGTAATCCAATATTAATTCAATCACTTCTTTCTTGATCCCTGAACAATGATCATTTTTCTGACTGGGTTCTAGGAAGAATTAAACCAGTAAGAGTCCATCTCCAACCCTACTGTCACCATACGTTATTATCACAAGAGGAGGAACCCGTTAAAAGGACTATTTCAAATAGATAGGAACTAAGGAGGGACACCAGGAAAGGCTGTAGTCAGAACTGCCACATAATTTGTGGGGTTCATTTGCAAAAAGAAAATGCAGAGCCTCTAGTTCAGCTGTTAAGAATTTCAAGACAGAGGGCACCTGGGTGTCTCAGCTGGTTAAGTGTCCAACTTTTGATCTCAGCTCAGGCCTTGATCTCAGGGTCGTGAGTTCAAACCCCACAATGAGCTCCGTGCTGTGTGTGAAGCCTACTTAAAAATAATAATAATAATGTCAAGACAGGGACACCAGAGCACTAACCAAAGTGTGGGGTTCTCCTGAGCAGGGGTCTCTGTGTGACTGCACAGATTTACATACCCAAAAATGTAACCCTGGTACATCATCAGCCACACTTCTCTAGAACCAGCCTTCTTATGCCAGTTTAAGGGCTGTGATAGGCTCTAGCTCCGCATGTAAAATTTCCTTCTCCTCTTACGGAGATCTCTTCTCAGGGTCCTCTAAGCCCACTTCTGTAACCTGGATATTATTAGACAAAGATGAACATTTAAAGTATGTCTGTATGTTTAAAGCCTAGTCTAAATCAACATCCAGATTTATTTTTTAGTTTATTTATTTATTTTGAGAGAGAGAAGGAAAGGTCATGAGCAGGGGAGGCACAGAGAGAGAGAGAGAGAGAGAATGAGAATCCCAAGTAGGCTCCATACTGTCAATGCAGAGCCAGTGTGGGGCTCCATCTTACAAACTGGGAGATTGTTACCTGAGCGGAGATCAAGAGTGGGACCCTTAACCCACAGAGACACCCAGGTGCCCCTGGGTTTGTTTTTTTTTTTTTTTTCTCATCACAGGATCCTCTCTATCTTCTAATTAATCCATGACCAAAGGTAGGTATGAAGGGAAATGGGCAGCACTCAACTATAGAACAGGACTACTGAACACCTAATGTGTTACCCAGGTCCTCTCAGTATAACCACCTACATCCTGACTCCCCTTGCTCTCTTCTGTATGCCTGGACACATATTTGGCACCTCTGCTGCATACTTGCTTGTGAGACACAGCAATCTAGTAACTCTGGATACAATGCATCAAGCAAATAGCACATTAACTTTGTTTTTTCTAAGTGTCTTTATGTCAAGGAGATAGATGTGCTTCAGCACAGCATGTCCTCTCCCTCCTACCAATTCATAGCATTCCCTACTCCCTCTTTTCAGTCTAATCATTTGGTCAGGGCTTAGTCTGTTAAAAATTAAGCACACATATTCATATGCAAATTTTAAGTGCCTCTGATCTTCATGGTGACTGGGACCAAGTTCAGGTCTTAGAGGACCCAGTTGAAATGGGTGCGTAGCCCACATCCCTGGATCCGCATGAACTGTGGAGGGTCATTTCAGCACATCCCTACCCTGAGTCATAACTGAGTAACTCAGTGTTTGCAACTTTTCTTCCTTTCAAAAATCCAATCAAATCAGGACAAATAAATTCTTCTTGACACATTGCTAAAGATTGGGGGTGGAGGGGGAATAGTGAGAAGTGCAATGGAGCTGTACTCAGCTCAGGTTCAACCAGCTTCATCTCATAAGAATAGTGGCAATCAAATTTGTTCTCACCTCTCTCAAAAATGTAATTAGAATGCAGGGAGAAGTATATGAAAAGGAATGGGATTATTTATAAAAGTTTTAGAATAAATCTTTCTGGGTCAAGAGATTTGCCTAGTGGCAGGAATTTAATACATAAGCATAACTCTCTAGAGAGCTCTTGCTCCAGGGATTTTTTTTCCCCCAACCAGGAGGAACTGGAGGAAATGAAAAATTTCAGAGAGATGTTAAGAGTGGAAGGGCAAAACCCAATTTGATCTCCACTGTAATGGTATTATTTGATTTTTGCATTAAAGAATAATATCCATAATGTGAAGATTATGCCAAGTACTCTATAAAAGGATACAAACCTTGAGGCAGTCATCTCTGACTTGCTTCCAATTGTACTTAAAATGACACACACACAAAGATGTGCCCAAGAAGTGCAGTGTCAGCAGAGCATTGGGGGCTGGCAGACTGAAGAAGAAGGCAGCCGAGTCCCACCTCCAGAATACAGAAACTCATTATGTACAAGAAAATAAAGTATCACTTAAAGGCTGAAGAGTTGGTCTACCAAATGAGTCTGGGTGTCCTAAAAGTATAAAATGATTATAAATTTTGCTTCCTTGATTGAAGAAAAATCCTTTCTCATACATATAGATATAAAGAGGTATAGATACACATACATACACATACATATATGTACATGTGTTTTTCAGCATAGTGTCTATATTCTTTGAGAGAAATCATACATAAAGCCACTTAAAATGTGTTGTTGTCCAGAAGAGCATCCGTATATGAAACTCCTAATTCACTTTTGTGCCATTTCATACTGACTTATATCTCTGCTCCTATTCAAAGACAAAGGTTAGAGACCTGATCAGAAGTAGCAGTTAGGTTTTATTCCACATGTCACATCTACAGTGGCTTCCTCAGGAGCTGTGCTGAGAACAATCATGTGTCTGTGTCTGTGTCTGAGATCAGCAGGAAAGATTACACTGACTGATTCATGATCCCTACCATGATGCACAAAGAGAAACTTTAAATTTTCCATCTCTGTTCTTATCTTAACCAGCATTTGGGAAATAGAAGGAGGTGGGTGGATTTATAATTCATGGTTGATGGAAATGCTGTGCTGGTCATGGAGGCATATGATCTTCTTCAGAGACTGATCAAGCTGCCACATCTTTGGGATCCACTGAAGTCCTCACACTGATATATGAGGTACCTGGCTGCTCCCAGCTAATGAATGAGCATGGTTGGGGTAATAGAGCAAGGTAGTTTTTACTTGATGTGAGTTTCTTCTAAGGAAATATCTTTGCCTTGGGGTTCCAGGTCTGCTTTAGAATTTCTCAGACACACATTGTAGTGTTAAGACTCTTCTTCTTTTTTTTCCCATTTTTAAAAATTTTACATTAATTATTTTTGAGAGACAGAGAGACAGAATGAGAGGAGGGGAGGGGCAGAGAGAGGAGATGCAGAATCGAAGCAGGCTCCAGGCTCTGAGCTGTCAGCACAGAGCCCAATGGGGGCTTGAACTCATCAACTGTGAGACCATGACCTGAGCCAAAAGTTGGACACTTAACTGACTGAGCCACCCAAGAGTCCCTGTTTGAGACTCTTCTTCCACAGTCTTTTTCCCTTTCTTCTCTACTTTGGCAATCATCATGCCTAAATGTCTTCTGAGGGTTCTCTGCTTACTTCTGTTCCTTTTCTCCCTCTCTCTCTCTCTCTGCCATAGCCTTCACAGGTGTTTTCTCCATCAATATATCAAACCTCTAATTATGTTAGAAGCATCTTATTCCTGGACAAAAATAATTGACACACAGGATAGAAATTATCCTACACTTAGTGGGGAGTATCTCAATAAAATACAGTTTATTCTCTTCTTTCCTTCTTCATTTCAATAAAATTTAAGTAATTTCAATATTAACTGACACTTAGCTTAACACAGAAGCTTCTCTAAATACAATTTTCACTGAAATGTACAAAGCTATGTATGCAGCCAATGATGTATCATCAATTTCCAGAGCTAGTAGTTCAGTTGTGTGGGATGACTGGGCTTGAATCAGGGATTTGTGTACACTTCACCCAACCTGATTGTTTATAGGTTATGAAGATTCTCTGATGATGAGACTGAGTGCACAGAAAGAAGAGGATCTATCCTTCACACACATTTGGTTCTTGACATTAAGCTTTGAATTTTACTTACATTTACTATGACAGAAATAATTTCTATATCTCTTATTGTTGGCTCAGAGACTTCATTTTTTAATCTGATAAAGTATCTTACATTTTTAAACATAGCTTATACCTGGACATATATTATATGAATTCAGTTCACTAAAAATCAAGGCATCACATCAACAAGTGATCAACCCCAAAGAATCAACTTAACATTAACTCAATGGATGACACAGAACCTGTCATTTCTCCTTTTTTTCCAATTCCCATGCTTCCCCATTCCTGGTCTTGTATATATCAGGTTTGCTAATAATGAGGGAGAACTTCACATTTGGATTACTTTTCCCACTGTGATATGTCTTCTTGGGCTTGGCCAGTCGTCTGCTTGATTCCCACTTTTCTTCAGGAGCCTCCAGGCCTTGCCACTCACTCATTCCAACAATATAAACCTGGGTGATCTGTTCTGATATCACTACAAACTATATTTCTGTACTGACAGGAATGATTATGAAATGACAATGTCAAAACCATAGTGTTCGGTCAATCCTGATAAATACAAGTTCAAAGTACTGAAAAAGGTTTTTGTAGAACACATTTATTTTATTTTATTTTTAAATGCTTATTTTTTATTTTTTGTGAGAGAGAGACAGGGTGCAAGCTGGGGAGGGGTAGAAAGAGAGGGAGACACAGGATCGGAAGCAGGCTTCAGGCTCTGAGTTGTCAGCACAGAGCCCAACACGGGGCTCAAACACATGAAACATGAGGTCATGACCTGAGCCGAAGTCAGCTCAACCTACTGAGCCACTCAGCTGCCCCAGATCACATTTATTTTATAAAGGAGCATTTGCTATGTACCCACTTTAAGAAGTAAAGACTTTTTATTGAATTTGATATAGGATATGTATTTTTATTTAAATATTCATGAGTATTATGAATTCCTTCTCTTTAAACTTTGTTTCTCAATTTTTACATGTATAATCTTATGGGTTTTTTTGTTTGTTTGTTTGTTTGTTTTTTTCTGAGAGAGAGAGAGAGAAACAACATGAACAGGAGAGGGTCAGAGAGAGAGGGAGACACAGAATCTGAAACAGGCTCCAGGCTCTGAGCTAGCTGTCAGCAGCACCTGATGGGAGGCTCCACCCTATGAACAGTGAGATCATGACCTGAGCTGAAGTTGGACACTCAATAGACTGAGTCACCCAGGAACCCCTACATGTAGAATCTTATAAAAATCTCAAGTAAGTACTTTTGTTCACTATCCTTAATGCACATGTGGAATTTTGACTTATCTACTCATTGTCATTTGATAAGGCTCCTATTTAAGGGTAGATACATTATTTTTTAGACCATATCATTGAACATTTTTCCTTAATTTTAATCATGGCAGTTTAACTTTTAAGTTGGTTGGGATCCATTGTTGAAATCTATGCTTATTGTTTAGTTCAGCCCATTGACAGACGTTTAATTCTAGAGAGAACTGCATGTCTCTGATATCTATGATTAAAAAGGATATCAGTGAGTTAAGTGAGTCTGAGATACTGTCCCTGTAGTTTTTCTTTTGAGATATATGGACGTCTATTAAACTAGTAATTAAAGCTAACTTAACGCCTAATGTGTCTATTTCAGCAGTAGACATTATGCACAATCTCTTCTCAATTCAAAGGAATGGATGATAAAGTGAATGCCCTGATATTACTCTTTAGTCGCTAGGGTCAGAGAGAGTCTATTAGTTTCCCTTTACAGAGCAGAAGTGCAACAAGGTCAGAGTCTGATTTTTTTCTTTACAGAGAATTGAAACTACAGATAGATCTCAATAGCAAACTCCATGTCCACCTTCTTTGTCTGGGTTGCAACTTGCACAAGATTTTAGCTTCTCAATTCTGGTTCTCTACTTTGGTTTCATATCCAGTTTCATCCATCTTTCAGCTATCCAATCTTGAGTAAACTAGTCTACCTCTCTAAGCTTAAGGTCCCCATTCATAAGTGGGGTTAAATGTCCACCTAAAATATACTTTAACAAAGTCACTAACAAGAGTAAAAAATAATGTTTATACTTTTTATTTATTTATTTTTATTTTTAGAGAAAGAGTAAGAGCATAAGTGGAGGAGAGAGGCAGAGAGAGAGAGAGAATCTTTTTTTTTTTTAATGTTTTATTTATTTCTAGGAGAGAGAGAGACAGTGTGAGCAGGGGAGGGTCAGAGAGAGAGGGGGTCACAGACTGAAACAGGCTCCAGGCTCCGAGCTGGCAGTCAGCACAGAGCCCGACGCGGGGCTCGAACCCACGAACCGCGAGATCATGACCCTAAGTGAAAGTCGGAC